>CM067342.1:53248270-53288270 GCA_034190875.2 Urechis unicinctus
GAGATTGTGACAGCTTTGGAATGCAGTACGATTCCACTGGAACAATTTACAGCAGCTTAATCAGCGTCATAATTGTGGAATAAGAAGCATCAAAGTGCATTGAGCGATTGTGGATATGTCAGGGCTGTAAATCATATTCGACCAAGTAGAAAATATAACCGACAGATACGGCAAAGCAATGGCAAACATTGCTGTGTTAATAGCGCTGTTCAATAATATATGTGCAGAGGCTACATCTTTTACGACATATACTATCAGACAAACGGAATACAAGGCATCATGCACCTGATTACATCAATCACTTAACGAACCAACACCACACGGTAATGACACCTTATGTAAGGGACAGACGTCTTCCCTTTGTCATTGGTGGTCTGTATCGGAGCCACTCACACTCGTAGGTGCACTACATTTGACGACACATTCTAGAAACCTCAATGGTTGCTATGCTATAAACCACCGATTACTATCTTATCAAGCGCACAGGCCGAACAAAATATCTAGCAAGCAGGGTATCTTCCATTTTAGGTCTACTGTGTGTCCTCGACATGGAATAAGTTCGTGCACGTAATAGTAGGTACAGTCGGATACTATCACCCCTCGACATGAAACCCACTCAGCTAGCATGTCATCTTCAAAACAATAGGTGGGAAAGCGGTCGCTACAAACGCGCACATGGTTGCTGTATTGACCCCAACATAATATTGATTTATACTTTGCTCCTTTAACGATAACGCGTACGCTAACTAACGTTCATATTGTCATTTGACCTCCAATACTCTCATTAGTTAGGCTGATCTGTGTGAAATCGTATTATCCTCAATAGTTTAACAATATAGCAGCGTAATATTAATGAATGAGGCACTACTAAACCGTTATTGCGGCAAATCGGTAGCAAACAAATCGATCCTGATATTAAAAAAGCTGGCTGGTGGTTCGAGAATGAGGGTTGAAGTCTACTATTGACTGATTAGAGTAGCTTTTTGAGAACCAAGAACCACATCGATTGATTTGTTTCCTATTTGTTTCCACCCCACCCTGCCACATAAAAAGGCTACTGGCTAACTTTCACCCCCCCCCCTCCCCACCCCACCGTAAGCAATCCGTACATGCATTGTGCAACCTTACACGGTTTAACCTCACATCTCATGGGCAAATATTTAGCAGTGAACGAGATAAATAAACGTAAGGGCAAACTAGACTGCTTATGAAAGTATTATCAAGTATAGTAAACCTATTTTGTGGTTAACACTGTCTGTAAGTGGAACGCACTAGCCCTTAGAATGATGGTTATGGCCATATAGTATTAGCCAACCGTTTTATGTTGCCTGGAACGTAGCGCATATACTGTGATTTAGATTAACTTTGGAGAGACCTTTGTCGCTTTATGCCGTACTCAGTAATGTGCGGACGCGGCATGTAGTGTTGTTCCTTTGACAATAATACTAACACGCTGATTCGTGTTGGTTAATATTATTTTTTTTTGTATTTTTATGGAATAACAATACAAACACATATTCATGGAACGCAACGAACTATCCATCTTTCGTTATATGTGAAACCTTATTTGATATCATTCGCTGTTGATTGATTTATATTTGACCGGTCTTTCGTCAGTATCAGAAACCGGGTTTATTTTGAATACGAAGATGCTCGATAGTTAACAACTTATCACCAATTAAGGTTTACCTCCAACTCAATATGATAGAATTAAGTACGAAATGAATTATCTCTCTCTTAACTAAGAACACACTTCAGATAAGACTACAGATTGCTTAAATCGCGTATGTATTAATAGACACGCTCACATAGAAAGGCATCTGTAGCACTTCAACATCAATCCCAGTAACACCAAGAGCAACCGTTCTATAAGTGTACTTCTCCGTGTTTACACATATATGGCCGTATTCATCTATAGAAAACGTGGTAGTGAAGTCGAGCATATTTGTAACACATGTTTTATCGAGGTGATGATAATTATAAAGACCATGATGATGATGACGACGACGATGATGACTTTTAATCGCATATAGCAAGGGTGAGCTTTCATATATTACTAATGAGTCCATTATTATTGCTCTTTGTCAATAGGCTTCTACAAAATGTCCCACAGCTGTATCAGAATTGGCAGCCAATGTAAGAACAATGTCGTATAGCGCCTGATTTATATCTCGTTTTGCGAAAGCAAATCTCCTCGCGCTTCTATAGTATATTCATATTGATATGTCAGATAGTAACAACACGAGGAACATCTATATTTGTTCCTTGTGAAACCTGTACAGCCAGTTGGGAGAGATATTCCACCGATCGGGCAGCAGGCAACTAGGATAGGCCCACAAAACTATTGGACCTTCTTGGTGCCGATAGCAATACGTAAGATGACATCGTTTTGATCCCAGACAATCAATCAAAATGAAATGCGGAATGAGGTTGCTATATTTCAGTACATCAGGCTCTGGTTTTAATATTATAGCACCAGTAAAGCGAATATACAAAACAGGGTAGAAAGCCGTCTAAGTGTTACACATATTTTTGGTTTGTTGGATAGCTCCCTAAAAGGAAGCATTGTTGTACTCTAAAGCAAGGCAAGATCGGGTAATGTACATGAGTCAACAGGGGTTAGAAACGTATTATTAAAATTGTTACTACTATTATCATCATTACTATTATTGTTATCATAATAATATGATCGATCTTTTTTGTTGAAATTACATAGAGTAGTCCACACCGCTCAAGCTGAACCTATATAGAGCAGCATTTTCGAGTGCTACTGGACGCGCTTCCTTAACTGAGGTTGAGATAGGACGCCTATGCTTGTACAAAACTTGTTGTGATAGAGGCAAACATTCTGCAGATATGTTGTTGGTGAACCAACGTGATATTGTGACACAGGGGTAAATGTTCACTGTCATAGGAGGAGTGACCTCTCAAATTACTTTGACCTATTGTGAGGCTTAGTCGTCAATATCCTTTTTCGCAAAGTTTATATATTATTTTCATTTACATATGTGACCTCAGTCATAGTGTAATGTTATAAAACGATAAAATAAATGTTAATATCCGGTTATGTCAGCAAGCGCAGTGATATCTGTAAGAGAGAGAAGTGACAGAAAATTCCGTTTTGTGGCTCGGTTCAAGTTACACAGATGGCTAAGTAGTGCCACCTGTTAGATTATGATCATAACAGTATTTCATTGCCGGCCCTGCAATGTCCGAGGGAAGATGATGGCAATGCGCAGTACAGCATTGCACTGTTCTCTTAATAGCGGATGTCATTGCCTTATATGGTTTGTCCATGCAATAATCGTTAGTCTTGCTTGAATTTTCTATTAGGTGCAAACATTGATAACAGCAGGCGACATATTTAGGTAACAATATATAAGTTCAATGAACTCACTTGGTTATGAGTGAAAATTGAACCCTAACGAACCTTATAAAATACCACCAGAAGCTGTAGTTATGTTGTATTGTATCACACAGCAGTAATGAGCAGACATTGTGCTGCTGCCTACTCGTTATATAGTGGTTTGTTGCCGCTGTAGAAACAAAGGAATGACAAAAGACACAATTAGTAATTCGAACGTCTCAAAACTTGTTGAAACACGATGGTGCCGTTATCGGATGAATGGAGGTAGAAAATGATTGGGAACCCGTCCCCAGATTAGGTCCGTCAATGCATGTAAACACAGAAGACATCATGCACGATATTGCCCGATTCACACACATTCATTCGAATCCTGGTTTTCTTTATTTGGGACAAGCAACGAGAAAAAAATTCATTTGATCCACATATGTGTAGATTACCGATTAAAGTAACGGCCATTGTCTTATAAATATGGAAGATCACTATTACAATTTAGCTGTCAATAATTCATGCGCATTTCTTTTGTACATGCATTTGTTTTGGGTGTAGCAAGAACGTGAATAATTGCCCATATTTCCCTCAACCATGAAGTACGATATACTAGAGTGAGTAAAACAGGGTGGTTGGACTGTGTACGTCGGTATGCGTGCTTGTGCATATGGGTTTGTTTATCGGTGTTTATGTGCACTATGCCATTCATTTGATCTGATCGGACGCCTGTCTCGATCCCCAGCGTCACTAAACGTCCATCAGTCTGACGACAGTCTTACGTTAGCGGATAGTTATGATAGATAAGGTAAATCATAATGTTGATTCGTTATTGTTCACTCGGGTCATTGCAGATCGTGTGGCAGGGAAATAAATTTTTCATGTTCGTTATATTGAGCATATATAGGTAAGGGCGAGTGTCGCGAGTACAGAATTTAGTGACGTTTGAAGAATTGATAATCAACCAGGCGATTGTCTATTGAATTTGTAGGCGAACAGTTTTGGTGCTCAATAAACGAAGCCAATCTTGCACAAGTGACAATAGTTTTGCTGACTATTTTGGTCGACATACGGGAGGATGTGGAGCTCCAGACAGCACATCAATCATGCCTACTTCCATCCGCAAATATACATTGTACTCCCGCCAATTTAACTCTTGTGCGTGACATTCAGTGCCTAAACAACTCAGCATCTTTAAGTTCTGCGCAATTGACCCCATTACTAACGTGGCTACAAACAAACTGCATTGTACCATTCTTCTCACTACAGATACCAATGTACCATTGCCCTGTGGTGTTTTCCCGTCACAGCTAAAATATGTCATCGTCATTCCCGTCCTAAAGGAATCATCACTTGAGACAGAGAACCTCGCTCTTTCTCGTATATTCCGTTTCGGCTAAAACGGAAGTGTCAACACGGTACATTGCATATAATGAATCTCACTGCATCAGCAATGGATTCCCGTCATTCCACCGAGACTGCTCCGACAGGTGTCAAGAATGATGTACACCAAGCAGTTGATAAGATTGGCAGAGCCGTATTAGTATTGTTTTTACTTGTCAGCAGCATTTGATCACAACCTCTTTCCCAACATTCTATAGAACCGGTCTGGAGTCGGCGACCCTGTATTTTTGCGTTTCCGGTCATACGCAGGTAGACGAAGACAGCGTGTGTGCGGAAGGACATACGTTGGGCTGCTTTTATGTAGGGGATCCCTCGTTTGTTGGTGGTTGGTCCAGTACTGGTCATTACATAAACCCAGTACCTGCATGCGATCCTTCATGACATTTGCTTTTACCTTAGTGCTGGTGACTCACTGTATGAGGCCATTAACCCTAAAAAACAATGACTCCACTTGGGCTGCTATGGCCATTACCACTGATTTGTTTTTTCAAAAAGGTAGTGATTTTGTGCCTCATATCATTTCTATCAATTTAGTCGTTAAGACAGCGCTTCGTAGCATGTACTCAGGTAGCGCAATATAAATGTGCAATTATGATAACAACTAAAATATTTACCTAACCTCTCTAATGAACTTTGCCTCCATGGTACACTGATCTCAGGGGTAATTTGGTGATATAGTAACTCAGGTTTTGAGTTAATTCATTTGACATCGAAAGCCACCATCCTGTATACGCCAAGCTCGGGAATTTGCCAATATGGCGCAGTAAAGTATGGTAGCATTCACGATGAGGTCAGCAATATGTACTGCCTTGTTGTGAGCTCAACAGCAAAAGCTTCAAAAACAAAGTCAGATATCGTGCATGAAGATTTCCATAACTGTCAACCAAGTCTGCAAATTGAGTTTTCACTTTGACTGCGCAGCAAATATCCCTCGCGTTTAAGACAAGGTAAGTATTAAGAATGACAAGCATACCGCACACAGTGCGTAAAAGTGGCATATGTGTGTGTTCGCATATTTATATATATGCATATACACATATATATGTAAATGTATATATATACATATATATATACATATATTTAGGAATATGTATATTCATGCATATATATAAATATATATATCTATATATGTATTTATACATAGTATTTTATACAGAATATATACAGATATGAAGTACATATATATTATATATATATGTACATCTACATATATACATACAGAATATATATATATATATACATATATATATATATAATATATATATATATATATGCATATATATCCATATATATATAAATATAGATATATATATCCATATATATATATATTTATAGGATAGATATAGGGAGATATATTTATATATGTGCATAGATAGATATATATAAGGAATAGATAAGTACTATATATATAAGACTATATAAGTATATATTATAGATATATAGAGATATAGATAGATAGATATATCTATTTATATAAATATATATATGTACATAGATATATATATATATATAGGCCCGTATATCTCTAAATATATATATATATATATATATATATCTCTATATATCTAGTATATATATCTCAATATATATATATATCTATATATATATATATATCTTATCTCTACTCTATATCTATATATCTATATATATATATATATATATATAAATATATATATATATATATATATATATATATGCTTATATATAAAATCCATCAGGTGTCTTGAAAAGCTTTACATTACAACAACTTTTTACGACACATTCTTGAAGGCTTGATATAGAACCATGCTGAGAACCACTGATAATAGCTCGCTTATATATATCATTACGGAGTCACAAAGCTGTATGTTCCAGTATTGCTAGCGTAACTAGTACATTTACAAGGTTTACCATGGGACATACGAGTGGTGCTTATCATATGAAACGTGATATATAGAATGATCGTTCAAGTCAACGGGTTCTTGAGTGAGGCTCCTTTACGCTCACAACGCATTAAAAAGCAAAGCCATGTTAATTGTAATTGAAATACATCCACTGTACTATGCTTTACAAACAGCAAGTAGCTTATGTTTCAATGTGATAAATGCACTAACAAGTCATTTGTATATTTGTCCTACATGAGATTGGAGATCGGTTGGACAGGACTCTATAGCAGTGTCAAGAAACTTGAACTTTTATATGCTATGCTTAGAAATACCTTCATCTTGTCACCATGTCATATTTAATGCAATATGTCCGGCGCAATTGTGAATGCCATGAAGATCCCTTTAGGACATGATACATCATAGATGTAAATTGTATTGATCATCGCTAAAATCCTCCGCTATCGACACGTTACATAATATGGCAAATCCCATAACTGCATTTCACTGGGTTCCAGCACTACGATAGCCAAACCTTTTTGTTTTAAGACTTCTGCAACAATAAAAGATTTGCATCAGTGTTCATAGTTTCATGTTACTAAGGACGATCGCAATATTGAGAGACGTTTCATTATAACTTTAATTAAATACCTCCTGATGCCTAACTGCATTCTAACCTTGTTCTGGCATACGGTATTTCTATTCAGTATCACGAGCAAGCAGTATTGTTTGTATTCGGATGATACCACACATAACAATGATGTTCACTCGTGGCATTTTATACCAATAACCTCGATATTTTAGACATATTCTGTCGATTAGAGCAAACGAACAGTAAGTTAAACCCCTACTGATGCAATTTAATGCCGCAATTATATGACACAACCGCGTGTTTCTATAAAATTCCTGCGTCGTAGCTAAAACTTGGATCAATTACGACGATATCACGCTCTACGTTTAGTACTGCCGTGTAATTAAGCAGTCTAACAAAGTGACTTTCGGATACTCAATACTCATTTTCAAATTGCATTTGTGCATGAAAGAATGGAAAACCGCTGCGTAGTTATCGCTAGTCGGCATATTAGCAAACGGCTTCACAAGAGCATGCATCACAGAAACCGCCATTTCCAATATGAATATTTGTGCTTGCGTTGGAAGCCGTGGCGACGTGAGATCTGGACATCTACTGTGGCAAATATCTAATAAAGTTCCGTTTTTAACAACTACTCATGTAATTTTTTTGTTAAACGTTCGTAAAATCCGTGACACGGTAAGCACTCACAATCCTACAATTATTCAATCATCCGAGTGTCGGTTTTGAATAATTCCATTGACTCCCCAATACGACGCTGGTAACATACTCGTCTCTGACATACAGTGGTAATAATTAAAGTCGAAAATAACATAAGGTTTTACCCGCACCCTTTCGTTTTAGTTTAAGGAATAATTTTGGAAAGCATGACACAATTCTGCGGATTTCATTATCGTTCACTTGGTTAATTTATTTATCTTTAATCGCTAGTAATTGTTATGCAGCACTTCAAACTGGATCGTAATTTGGCATTGAAAGTTTTTTCTAATTGTCGTTTTATGATTCTACTCTTAATAATATTCGTGATGAATACATATAATGCAATCACCCGATCACTACCCTGCGTTGCCATATGAACATCACGACAGAGGGAGATTTTTTTAAATGTTGCGCATATTGTAAGCCAGGACACGAACAGCAATCATCATTAAAACCAAAATGGTGTATAACACGTTCAAACAGGTCCTCATCAACGGCCTCATATCTATATACTCTACGTGACAATACTCTAATTCATTCGTGCATCATCCTTTACCTTAAAGCAATGCTGATTAAAATATGAAAACCATTATTCTTTCGACAAATTACGAGCTGTGCAATTCATCTGTTTTGCAGCCGCACTGACAAAACATATATTTTATGATAATGACACAGCTAGCGCATCATACCTGCTGACATTTTAGACCCTGTGAGGAGAGTTCATTAATCGGTTTACCTATAGAAAAGTATAAACAAATGCACCATGAGGATATGCACCCGATTCGCGCAGCTCAATGAAACGTTTTAGGAGCAATGTTATTCCTCGTCGTTAATATGTCTCGCACTACGCACTGTGATCTAGAGTTACATGAACTCTGAATGCAACCATAACTGATGTGTGTTTGAATCGTCGGTGTTATTCATTAGTGAATAGGACAGAACCACGAGTACAGCAATAACACAAGAGTCTCTCAGTGTGTTCACGGCATAAGTTTAAACCTTAGTTGATGGTGTGTATCCTATGCTAGAGCTGCTATTTGTTTGTTATTCATTATCCGTACTATTCGGCTGTCAGTCGTTTGTTGTGAAAGAGCTGCTATGCGTACTCGTAGATTTTTCGTGTGCTGATTCCATATTCTCGCACCTTGTTATAAACAGCAAGAACATCATACAAAGATTAAATATAGCTACCATCTTCAGTAAATGGTTCAAACAATAACAAAGATTATCTTTAAGTACGGGATCATAATAACATGAATGTTACAATCATATAAACCAAGTACGGAAGTCTTGAATAACATCCTGCCCCCTATGTTTCTTTTCTGGGCGTGGAACAACGATATCAGGTAGTAGGTACACGTATTTACATACCAGATTGACCCAACACTAAAAGTACTAATATTAACTGAGTATGTCTGTACATCAGCTCAGTAATGTTTTTACTTTGGAAACGTAGAGCTTGCGTTCGCCACCGAAACGTCTGCGTTTTTGAAGCCGACGTACAATCGTTCATTGTCCGAATCAGATACATTGGGATGGGCAAATATGGCCAGACATTATGACCGAATAAATCCCCCACAAATATTGATCCAAACTTGGCTCCTTTACTCACCCTGACGGATAATACATTCAACAATATTCATCAATTCATTTGACCTCAAATTCTCTGATCTCCGCTATATTGTCTTATTCTCCGTAGTTTCACAATATAGCTACATAATACTAATGAATGATGCACCAATAAATCAGCTATTGCGTTACATCGGTAGCAAATAGATTTATCCTGATATTGATAAGGATGGCTGGAGGTGCGAGAGTGAGGGTTGAGGTCTACTATTGACTGATTAGGGGGGCTTTTTTGAGCACCAAGAACAACATCGATTGATTTGTCACCTATTTGTTACCACCCCGCTCTGCTATATACGAAAGTATTGTCAATTAATGTAAACCTATTTCATAGCTAACACTAACAGTTAATGTGAACCCACTGGCGTTTTGGGTCTTGTTTATGGTCATATCGTATAGGCCAACTGTTTTATGAGAAGTTAGGGTTAGGGTTAATGTGATTTAGAATGACCATGGAGATACTTTTTGCCCTTCATGGAGTACTCATCACCGCGCGGACGTGGCTTGTAGAGCTATCACTTTGACGATAACGCTGACACCCGTCAATACACTAACACACCACGAATATGTTATATATAGAACCTTATTGCGTGTAATTTGCTGTAGATTGATACATATTTCAAAGGGCTTTGTACAGTTTGCCTCCACTGATTTTGAATACAAAGATGCTCGATAGTTACCAACTTATTACAATTAAAGGTTGGCGTCCTACTCAACATGATAGAAAAAGGTAGGTAATGAATAATCTCTCTCTTGACTAAGTAAACACTTCAGATAAGACTGCAGAGCGCTTAATTTGCTCATTGTATTCATAGAAACGCATCGGTAGCACTTCAGCATCAATGCCAATAATACCAAGAGCAGGCATTCTTTATGTGTACTTCTCCGTGTTTACACAGATATGGCGGTATTCATATATAGTAAATCAATGTGTTAGTAAAGTGAAGAATACATGTAACAAATGGATGCTTTATTGAGATGATGATAATATTGATGATGATGATGATGATGATGATGATGATGATGATGATGATGATGATGATGATGATGATGATGATGATGATGATGATGATGATAATGAGGATGATAATGAGGATGATAATATTGATGATGATCACAACTATGATGATTAATTTGCTATCGGGTCCATCTTCATTCGTATATGGCAAGCATGGGAGGGGCCAATCTTCACCTGAATCCACATATACGCCACCATGCCAGCTGACGAACTTTGCACCTGTATCAGTCGAGGACACCATCAAAATGGTACAGGCAATGCGTAATAAGTCGTGCTCGTTGGACCCGGTTCCAACCGAGCTACTGGAGGATTGTATTGACTGCGTAGCCCCCGTTCTGGCAGGAATAATCAATGGCACTTTTGCCACAGGTATATTCCCAGATATGTGTAAGTCGGCGATGGTACGCCCATTGATCAAAAAGCCTGGCTTGGACAGGAACGAGTTTAAAAACTACAGACCGGTGTCCAATTGTAGCTTCCTTATTGGAGAAGTGTGCTTTCTCGCAACTGAGTGAATATCTTAGCTCTAATTCTTTATATGGTGAATTCCAGTCTGCTTATCGTGAGGGACATAGCACCGAGACTGCACTGCTTCGAGTGCAGAACGATGTTATGCTCGCTCTCGGTGAGCAGAGGGATGTCATCCTAATCATGCTTGATCTCTCAGCTGCCTTCGACACCATTGACCATGACATACTGATGAACAGGTTGCGTAAGCGGTTTGGTATTTCGGGGATGGTGTTCGATTGGTTCGAGTCCTTCCTTCGTGGCCATACTCAGAAAGTTACAATTGGTTCAATGGTGTCGAAGGAGTCAAAGTCATTAGATTACGGTGTCCCTCAAGGATCCGTCCTTGGACCAGTTCTATTCTCCTTGTATATGTCCCCATTGGAAGATATCATTACGGCCTACGGCCTAAATACTGTAATATTCGCTGATGACACCCAACTGTATGTCACTTGCCGATCCCGAACTGACTATTCTGACGTTGCCTCCATTGAGGCCTGTGTGGACCAGATCCGGCTCTGGATGCGTTCTAATATGCTTGCTCTCAATGAGAGTAAGACGGAACTTCTATGGTTTACCTCTAAGCACAAGAAAGTCGGGGACCGGGCACCGGTGACTGGCGTACGGGTGGGTAAAGTGACATTTTCCCCCTCACAGTCTGCTCGCAACCTAGGAGTGGTTATAGATAGTTCCGGCTCTATGACGGATCACATCTCTAGTGTGTGTAGCGCTGCGTCGTACGCTCTGTGGAGAATCGGTAAAATTAGGCATATTTTGGACAAAACAACAACGGAGAAATTGGTACATGCATTCATAGGATCCCGGTTAGATTATTGTAACAGTTTACTATTCGGCCTCCCCAACTATCAAATCAGAAAATTGCAACTGATACAAAATTCTGCAGCTCGACTGGTCACCAGGATGTCATTCAAATCTCGACAAGAAATGACACCGATCCTTCAAGAGCTTCACTGGCTTCCAGTTGAGCATCGTATCCTATTCAAAATTCTGTGCACAGTATTAAAAGTGATTCACCACAGTACGGCGCCGCGCTACCTCACAGAGATTCTAACTGTGGCGAAGCCGACACGTTGGCTTCGCATTTTCTCGGAGATACGATTAGTTCCCCCTCCACTCATTGAGGCAAAGAGACTAAACCGTTATGGTGAGCGATCCTTGTATCATTCTGGACCGAGATTGTGGAATGAGCTACCCGAACGTGTCCGCTCGATCAGCACTTACGAGAGTTTCAAGAGAGCACTCAAGACGCACTTTTTTTTAGGAACGCTTTTAACCGGTGATATATCAAATTGTATGAACGTGCAATCGATTAATTCGCCGTAGCGTATTATTGCTGTACACTTGTATCATTTCTAGTCTTATATTGTATTATTTATTATTGTTGATTGCTATAACTTGTACAGCCTGTTGAGATGTATATGGAATGCGCTTTAAATAAATAATCATTATTATTTCATTATAGGCTTTCATATCTGACGTAGAAGTCCATTATTATTGCTATATGTCAATAGCCTTCTACAAAATGTCCTAACAGCGGTATTGGAAGGTGCAGCTGACGTAATAGCCCTGTCGTTTTGTGCCTGATTTATGCCTATTTTTACGTTTGTACATCGCCTCGCGCCGCCAATGACTCTAGTTTATCCTTATTGAGATATTCAGGTAGTAAAACACGCGGAATATTTCCATTATTTCCCCATGAAGCCTGCCAATAGCATACAGTCAGTGTGGGTTGATATTCCTCCGATCGGGTGCTTGGCCTGTGGAGGCTACTAGGATAGGCCCACAAAACAGTTGGAAATCACATGTTCGACCCTCTTATTACAGATAGCAATACATAAGATGACATCGTTTTGATCCCAGATAATCAATCAAAATGAAATGCGGAATTAAATTGCTATATTTCAGCCATTGAGGCTCTGGTTGTAATATCATATCACCAGCAAATCGAATGTATAACACAGCAGAAAGGTTTGACGTTTAGCGCACTACAGGAAGCATTGTGGTACTCTAAAACAAGGCAAGATCTGGCAATGTACAGGAGTCGACAGAGGATGGCAACGTGTCAATTTAAAACTAAAAAAGTGCAGACCTGGTTATATTTCTGTCGAAGCTATAGGTTATGTTTATTAAATTCTTGCTTCCCCATCGGTTGTTAGAATTATTTTTGATCAACTTAGGCATGACATTTGCATCACCTTATGGGCATGTCTCTACCACGCAGAAACATCGATTTCAAGATGTATTATAGGTACTGCTGAGGGGGTTCCATCCAAAACCATTCGTTGCTGCCATCAGCAATGCACGCTGCTGTGTTGGAAAAGGCTGGGGATAAGAATGAAAGATGACACCTCTTAAGTGTTTGACCGCAGCTTGCAAATTGGTTATTATATTTATAGCATTACGCAACATTTTTTCCAAATTCTTGCGGATTAAACATAGGATGCGGAACATTATAGTACTCAATAACCAATAATCGATCGTACCGATTAATATACCAGTGCTATAAAACCATGGCTGTGACATTCGGTATCTTCCGATCATTTTTAAACCATATATGTGTATCTACTTGTTGCTTAAGGAACACTACGTACAATTGTGATCCCCTATCTGTCACTGATAATGTAGAGTTATTGTTGTAATCAGCACACATCAGTTCCCCGGCTGTACTGCCCAGTGACAGCTTTTTGTACAACCTATAGTAATCATAGAAAGAGGGCCCTAGATATTCGTCAAGATGCAACATGCTCTTTGTCAACTTTTCAAAGCTAAGTACTTAATTGTGAGTGAAAGTACAGTCATGCACCATTGGTTAGATAAATGACCGAGTTGGCAGAACTGTCATGTGGGGCACTTCCTCGCAAATATACTAAATTGCTAATCTTACATAAAAAACACGGCACAGTGATTATACCGGCACAGTGATTATACCGCAACGTGATTCAGTGAACTGTTATGTGATAGCATGATATTTGGCTTGTAAGCAGAAGTATTTTACGATTTATTTACTGAACATAGAAATGACCCTAAGTATTTAACATGAAATATACATATTTACCCCTATAATATCAAGCGAAGGTCCCTCAGAGAAGTAAGTACCATATTTGCGCCAGTTTGTTCAAATATATTTTAGATTTTATCACTGTATTCCGGAATGATATGTATATAAAAATAAATATTCGAGAAAATCGGTTTAAATTAAACCCATTGGGGGATGTTTTAGCCAGCCAGTCCCCTTGGCGTGGCGGTTTACTGGTTCGCCTTATGACACACAGGCTGTGGGTTCGATCCTCAGGTTTGACAATATGACGAGGTACTCGCAATCGTAGGATCACGCATAATATATATATATATATATATATATATATATATATATATATATATATATATATATATATATATATATATATATATATATATATATATATATATATATATATATATATATATATATATATATATATATATATATATATATATATATATATATATATATCTATATATATATATATATATATATATATATATATATATATATCTATATATATATATATATATATATACATGTATAAATATATATATTTACATATACCCAGCAGGTATTCAGTGCTGGTTAGGTGAACAATGTCTTTGACTTAATGCGAATAAATGCATTATATGTCTTAAACTTGTCATTGAAGTAAAGCATATGGCTTAATAGGATAATTAATTGCGATATTAAAGCATGTCTATCGAACAACTTTGTGTTTGTCATCAATAAGAGGAAGCAAGATAATATTAATCGAGAGTTGATTAATTTTGCGGTCGAGCTAGCTATCTCCAATAATGAATTGTTGTGATGGCTCTCCTAAATCATTGTTCTAAGAAGCACTTCCTTGGACATCAACAAGTGGTAATGAGCCCACTTGTAAGCCATCTTCCTAACGCATCTTTTGATCTGCGGAATGACTACATCCGGACTGTGGTCTTGTTTTTACGACAGTAGCTATAGGCAATAAGAAGATACTTATTCGTTTTAGACATTTTATATCATGCAACTAAATATAACCTGTCATAATTACGAACATATCATGCATACAGTACACGAGTTTGAGCATGAACACCTCATGGAATTTCTCATGTAACTTGACATTGCATCACGTGCATTTGCTATTGCAGCTCTTGATTTGAAATGCAGCTAATCTTCGCTCAGCACACATATTATGATACTGATTGTATTGAAGATGATGATGACGATGATGATGAAGATGATCATGAATATGATGATGATGATGATGATGATGTTTGGTGATGGTGATAAAGAGGGTGATGGTGGTAATGAGGATGATGGTGACGCTGATAATCAATGTCATAATATGTCTATGTCCACTCGTGTTGTCCAAGTGTATGCCAACACACCATTATAAGACGTCCATCGGCCTAACCACATGGCATTTGGCTCCAAGCAAATATCGGTCCAAAACTGATTAACAGCGGTATTGTCATAAGCAGCCTGTGCAATAGCATCGTCGTATTGTGTTTGAATAATACTTACCTTTACGATGGCATATTGCTTAGTGCCAGACATGACTGTATATTAAACATACTGTTGTGCTCATAAAGTAAAACTACATGAACATCTATAAAACTACATATGCAGCAGACAGAGCAACTTGATTGTTAGGTCTGTTGTGTATCTTCGACCTGAAATAAGTTCGTACACGTAATTGAAGGTATATTCGGATACCATTACCTCCCGTCGTGAAACCCAGACGGCTTCTAGTCATCTTCAAAACAATAGGCGGGAATGCGGTCGCTACAAACGCACACATGGTTGTTGTGTATCCAAAACGCTGTGACAGATCTACATCATGCTCCTTATCGTTTGACCTAAAATTCTCTCATGGAATGAGATGTTCTCCTCTCAATCGACCTTCAACTCTGCAGTATTTTTATTAAAATATATTGTAAGAATGTCTAGCCGATGTATGTCACATGATGACGCTGTAACAACAAACATACCGCTGAGACTTAATATCATGACTGTGTATGCCAGAATTCATGACCGAATAAATTAAATGTCCCGTCTCTTAGCAATTGCACAGGCAAAACGTAATATATAACAAGCAGGGTGTGTGTATTTACGACCTAGAATCAATTTGTGCACATAATATAAGGTAGATTCAGATACCATCGTCTCAAAAAGCTATAGGTGGGTAAGTGGTCGCTACAAACGCGCACTTAGACGTTGTGTCGATCTAATAACACATACAGTTCTAAACATTGCTCACTTGCTCGACCTGAAAGATACGCATACATGCATTAACGTTCATAAATTCATTTGACTTAATATTCTCTCATAAATCGCGTTTGTCTCCTTTCAATCGTTACTGCGGCATCATATCAATGAATGAAGCACCACTTAGACAGTTATTGTGTTTAAAATCGGTACCAAAGTAATGGCTACCAGTATTGATAAGACTGGCGTAGGCTGCAAATGTGTGGTTTGACGTCTACACTTGCCAGCTTTCAGACCAATGTGATACACATCGATGGACTGGTTAGTATACCAACCCACCCTGATATATACAAAGGCTATAAGCTAGCCCCTTCCCACGTCTCCGTGAGCTATCCTTATATACATTGTGCAACACATTGGTTAACCTTGCATTGGTTTATCCCGCTGCAATTTACCTCATGGACACATATTTAGCGAGGAATGTTACAGAATGGACTTACGGGCAAACTTGTTAGTTTAAAAAAGTATTATCAAGTATAATAAACCTATTTCGTCGTTAACACTATCTGTTTGTGGAACATACTTGTCTATAAGGTCATGGGTATAGTCATTTCTGATCGGCCAACCGTTTTATGTGGTCTGGCCAGTTAACGTATTATGGGATTTAGAATTAACATATTACGGGATTTAGAATTTGAAGGTGAAGCGGCATATTTAACGATAATACAAATCACCGTCAATACACTGAATCGTGTTCCGATACTTAATTTTTTGGTAACATGTGGAATGAATAGCCAAACATAATTCCTAGAATGCAACACACCACGCATATTTCGATATAAATGCAACCTTCTTTGATATCGTGTGCTGTAGATTGGTACCACAGCGTTTTCAACAGCATTAGATAACATCTGCATTGACCTCCACGGATTATAAATATGCTGTGCTGGATATACTTCCATTTATTACCAATAAATATTTTCCTTAAATAGCTCATTATATTCCTAGACAGGAATGTTGCCCGTCTTCATAAATGCTCGTAACGCAGGCACAGCTATTCTCCCGGTGCACTTCTCAAGATATTTGTATGCGTTCACAGAGATGTAGCCGTGTACAGATATAGTCAGTCAACCTGTTACTAACGCGAAGCATACTTGTAGCAAGTACATGTTTTTTGAGGTGATGATAATGAGGATAATGATGAAGACGACGATGATGATGAATATGTCATATCCTTGTTCACTCGTAACATAGAGAAGTTAAAGCATGTGTAGGCCGTCATATCTTACCTAGAAGTTCATGATTGCTTAAAGGCGAGCGACTTCTGGAAAATGAGCGGTCCAAACGGCGATTTCTGTATATGCAGCCAATGTAATAGCACTGTCGTATTGCGCGTTATTTATACATCGTTTTACGATTGCACAACGCTAGCAACGGCTCCAGTATATCCATATTGAGAGGTTCAGTTTAGAAAACTCGAGAAGCATTTCCATTATTCCTTTGTGAAGCTACACAATATTATACAGTCAGTTTGGAGAGATACTCGGGCACAAGGCGTATGGAGACTACTAGGATAGGCCTACCAAACATTTGGAGTTCCAATGATCGACCCTCTGATTATAGATAACAATACCTACGATAACATCGTTTTGTTCAAAGATAATCACCAGGGTAGATAATTAAGATAAAATGCGGAATGATATCGGTATGTTGCAAGTAATGAGACTGTGGTTGTAATATAAAACCGCCTGCAACACGAATATATAGCACCACAAGTGTTACACAAGGTTTTGACGGGTAGCGCACAGAACGAAGGCGTTGTGGTACTTTAAAACAAGGTGGGAGCGGACGATGTATAGGAACAAACCGGGATCAGAAGCGTATTTGCTTTTATTATCATTATTATTAAGATTATTACTATCATTTCTATCATTATTATGACATTGCTTGTCCAAATCACTTTGAACATGAGCGGCGCTTATAATGTACTCATATAAAGCAGCATTACAGAGTGCTACTGGATACGCTTGCTTAGCTGAGGTTGAGATATGACTAATTGAGGAATGATCTGTCGAATTACGTCGACCTTACCATAAAGGCTTAATCGCCAATGCCGGTTTTCGCTAAGTATGTATGATATTTTCATTTGTACTGGTGACCCTGTCACAGCGTGATGCTATAAGGCTGTTGACATACTATCAAGTTAAATATAATACATACATAAATCTAGCAATGCAAACAAGCACCATGATATCTGGAGCAGAAGAGCAAATTCCTTCTTCTGGCTTGATCGATATTACGCAGATTGTTCAGTAGAGCCGCCTGGTTGCTTATAATGTTGTTGTTGCTGAGTTGTTAATGACTACCTAGCGCTGATAATTCGGTTTATTTGTAACACAAACAACGTAATAAGGAATATCAATTGGTTCAGTTGATGTGATGTGTCAGGCGGTGCACAACAAGAGTGCTAACGCTGCAATAACAGGTTAATTCCCACCCACAGTAGTTCACACACGCACACACACTAACACACAAACAAACACACATACAAACACGCAGACACACTCACACCCATATATATATGTATAAATCTATAAGTATATATATGACTATATATATACATATATGTGTACTTATATATGCATATGCATATATGTATATAAATGAATATATATTTATATCTGTATATATACATACAAATATCAATATTTACACTTTGTCATGAATATGTATATATATATATATGTATATATATATATATATATTCAAAAAATGATAAACAACAGTGCAAATTCATCGTTCAGCCAACCATTCTGTTGGGACCATTGATGTCAGTATTGCTGCTCAGATTGTAACAATCTTTTAAGCTCAACTTTTTTATTACAGGTATGGTGAACCCTAACGGATTTATTACCGTGGCAAGTGTTACAGCGGTTGCTGTTATTGACGGTGCGCGAACGCTTCAGTGGCTCTGTTAATTAGTTGTCTGATGGAAATTAGATTCAGGATGCTATACTGTTTTTAATATTATCAAACACCACAATAAGCACTACTTTGCGCACAAATAGGACGCGCCTAGCGTGTGAGTGACGGCGGCATGGATTGAAGGAGGGTTAGCAGTACCCTGGTACAGGCAGTGGGCAATTCAGGTCATCTTGTCCGGCACTTTAGCAGGCGGTGTAGAAAATACCTAATCTAAGTAAATGTGACATGGGCCATGTGCTGCTTACTGATAAGCATTGTGTCAAGTGTATATAGCCATGGTCGAATCTTCCCGATCATTGCTGCAAATAAGGAGAGTAAAGCGGATGCTTACAACTGATGCAATCCAGAGCTCGAAAGAACAGTATGATATTAAGGTATATCGCGGCCAATGAATTTGTTACTCTTTTATTGCATCAATATGAAATTACCTACTCTCTGCAAACATATGTGCAATGTATTTAATCGTCTCGTTCAATTTAACACAGCCACTCTAACCATCGATTGGGGCGTTGAGAGAAAAACCATGTGCCTTGCAAACAAGTATGATGTTAATATATTTCTAGAGCTGCTGAACACGTTAAACACTTTTAAGATAGAACTGATGAAAAACATCATCCATCATGCCATTTTGGAGGTGAGTTAGGCAAACATTGAACACTGCAAGTAGTATGTGTAACTGTAAGTGACTTCTAGGACGAATACAGTATAACATAAGCAGTAAAACACGTTCCCCGGATGCACCAAAACAAACATTTCGAGACGTTTGCTGATATAGTGCCAACGAAGGAGTGCATCAAAGGCAAATCTGCGGTCTAATGAATGGTTGCATGCTTTGGTCATTTAAATGGGGTGATATCAGGACCTTAAATATATTTAGGTCATCGGTGAATACCCGCTGATAACGTACGGATGGCGGACTATAGTTACAAAGTATGATATGAACAGCTTCATGTTTAGGCCATCGGTAGGGATATATATATGATCCGATGGGTAGCGCTTTCGCCTGTCCGTAATGGTCACCGAAAAACGACCTATGGATTGGTAACAATGACAACAAGAAGGATATCTGCTTTTATTCAGATTTATTTGGCCATTCTATTCAGACTGCACGGAACATAGACTCGAGTTGGAACTAAAGGCAGCTTCATGCGGTCCAGTGAATCTAGCTGGTATTATTACAGAGTATTATAGACGGAGTGGAGACAAGAGATTCGAATTTGTTAACCTGTTCTGTGAAAAAAAATGGAAAATTTATCCGCTGAACGGACTGGATATCAAATACTATTATAATAGTAATGAACATAAATTTAACTGATGCCTATTCGTTATCAGGTCGCAGACTGGTCGCAGAAGGATGAACGTATCTCAAACAAAGTATGTACTTCGTTCAAGTACGGCGCACATCGATTGAGTTACACATGACAGTCGTGCCCCCGCCTTCTGCTGTTTTGCATTTTATGACATAATTTTCTGAAATGTGATTGGCTTTGAACGATTTAATTATGCATATATATTATGGCCTACATTTGGAACCAAATCTGTTGTTGTGGGCGATATCGGGCGTTCACTAGAAGAGTTTTCACTTCCATTATTCAACTTTCATGGTTACAATTTTGCAGACACATCAACATGGCAGAGGTAAGGTCTATGTTTTCTCATTTGCAAGTATATCATCTTATTATACATTATATGTTATTCAAAATTCTATGGCATATTAATGAGCTATCGCTGATAATATAACACCCCTGTTGAATGATTTTTCTTAAACAATGGCGGATCGATGCGTTCGTACTTAAAATCGAAGTATGGTGTACTTCCGTTTGAATTGGTGCCATAGTGTGATAGTAGATCGTGTACAGATAAAAGAATGACACTTATGATTCATACGATCGAACTGCAAGTCGAATGTAGCCTTTCCTGGTGGTATTCTTATATAAGATAAATTGTTTTAGAAATTTGAAACCTCGTACTTATGAAGTGACATAGCTCCACTCTGACGGTGTCAATAATTCCATCCCAATATGATTTAGTCTGTTAGTAGAGGGTGATATAAAAAATCGCACAAAACTGCGCCTAATTTCACATATATAGGGTTTCTCGGATGAGATTCGTCATTAATTTGTACTATTCAACAGTTGTGTACTTAAACATTGATTATAATATTTAATGTTATGTATTTGACTAGACAGCGTCTGAATTACTTTTTTTCCAGAATTGAACAGCTATTGGCCATGCCATTTTCAAAACGGTGTGCTGTGCTTCTGAAAGCTTTCATTCACAATGAGGATGTTTGGAAACTGAAAACTTGAAATCAAAATTTCCAAGTAGTGTCAAAGAAAAACAGTTGGATTTGGTTGGAAAAAAAAGAATCTGTCCATTACACAAAAACTGCTCCTAAGTTCTGTCAATCATGCATTGACGAAGTGGATGAAATCTATCCAAACTTGAACATTCCTTCAGCCGTTAGTGATGAATCCGTGCAGCCGCCTTCCAAACCGCTGAAAGTTGGTTTCAACTCTCTCAATGAAGAAGCTATTCCTGTGAGGGGTGTACCAGGTCTCGCCTGAACAATAAATCCATCTTTTATTGTTTTCGTCTAAATACTCAACAAGAATATAACCATCACACGCATATTATCATCTTCCTCTCGTTTTTGCACTCGCGGCATTCAGTACCATCAGATATGTATGCAATAGGTATTTTACCTGTGTGGTGTTTCCACTTTGGATCTCTGAAAGTTTAAATAATTGTTTTCAATATATTCCATTCCAAACAACAAAGACACAGAGAAAATATTTTATTCTGCATTCCATTTTCATGAAAACATAGGTTGGGGCGCATTTTGTGCAGAGTCGAATTTGCAAACGTTATCACTTAAGTCCTTATCTTTCCTTCTTGGAAGGGAAGAGGCTGCCCCAATTAAATCCCACGCGGATAAGGTCAGGTAACCAGTGCTTCTTTGTCTTTCGGAATTGTATTTCAACGACATCACATCGATTTTCTCTCTGTTCCAAACCCCTGCCCCCCTTTCCGTTTTCAATGCCATCCCAACCTTTTGTACATGATTTCCTCTAGTTTTGTCATTCAACATTCGCTGTTGTAATATGTATGTCTGTACATGTATAGGTGTATCAATAAATCCTATCTGTGTCATGACCTATTAATGTAGCTTTATCCTGCGTTGTGTAACCTGTCCTAGACATATCATGGTATCTCACTTATTGCATCAACATATTACTGTTGTGGTGTTTTGGGGGGCATTCCGTTCAATATCAAACACTTGGCTGCTTTGTTATTCTATTTGAGGAGAACATTCAATTTTAATCACAACTGAACACGTATATGAACACTCTCAATCAAACCCTTTGCCAAACTGATTCAAAAACGTTTTTTGCCTCATCAATCTTCGAGAAAGACACGCGATGGCCAGCGTACTAAAGTTTGAAAACGCGTAGAAAAGCCTTCTCGTACACGTGCAACGCTAGCTATGGTCCCCAAATCGAGACTGTGACAACTAAGGGGGTTTCCACAATTTTACCCAACCAATACTCAGTAAATGACGTCACAATTTGCAAAACAGTTGAGAAAATTAATGTTTATGTATGCATACTTCAAACCAAGTATGCCGTACTGGGAACGAAGTACGTACTTTGTTTTAGGTACGTACTTCCTTCTGTGGTCGTCTTTGACCTGTTTATGCCTTGTTTTGTTGCCGCTGTGGAAACAAAAACATAGTAACAGACAAAACTAGCAACTCTAAGTGATCAAAACTTGACGACGGCTGATGGTGCAATTATCGGTTAAACATAATCACCAATGCGGGTCGATAGTTTTAAATAATTGGGAAACAATCCCCCTGTTGGATCCGACAATGTGTGGATCAAAGTCGACATCATACACCGGTTTTAGACACATTCATTCGAATCATGGTATGTTTTTTATCCATGATTAGCAAAGTGAAAAAAGCCACTTGACCCCTATATAAGCAGATAACTGATCGAATCATCCTTCCATGCCAATATAATTATTGTAGGTTCCTTCTACATTTAGCTGTCAAATATTCATGTCCTTCATTATGTACTTGCAAATCAACTGCTCTTATTAGAATCCATCCAAAAACGTGGCATTGTTTCCCACAGCCGTAATGCGGTATATAAGTATATATATATATATATATATATATATATATATATATATATATATATATATATAGATATATATATATATATATATATATATATATATATATATATATATATATATATATATATATATATATATATATATATATATCTTTATGTAACGATGCAGCAAGTATTAGGAGTTCAGAATTTAGTGACGTTTGACAAAAATTGATATTCAACATATTGAATTTGCGAGAGAATGATGTTTGTATTTTAGAAGATTTCATGCTCAATAAAAATAAGATGATACTTGAATTGTGACAAAATGTCGGCACACTAGTTATATAAGCGCGATTGACAACGTACAGAATGGGTGGTAGTGTGCTCTGTGCAATAATTTAATCTTGTTGTGTCCTCTCTAGATCCCCAACGTCTCCTAATAGCCTTACACTGGTAAATAGTTTTCTGACTATTTTATCATCTAAATCGACAACATAAAGAACGGACGTGGAACTCACGTAACATCAATAATACCAACCTCTTAACACAAACTTAATCTTGCCAATTTTAATTTTGTTATTGACAATAAGTGGTTCATCATCTTCAAACTTCAAAAAAAATGTTTTACACCATTCCAAACTCAGCTACCTAAGAACTGCACGCTTACTAATGAATTTCGTCTCACAACAGTCGCATCGTTGTCTCTTGTGCAAAACAATGCGATCAATACACTTAATGCAGCCTCACTTGATATGGCTTTAATAGCTGTCGCCCTTTCTTGATTTTTACTTTCGTGTCAAAAACTAATATAGCGGGAAGTGTCCAAACAATTCATTGCTTATAATGAATACAACAAAATCAGCAACAAATTCTAGTCATTCCAGCGACACTGCTCTGACATGTACCCAGAATGATCTACTCCAAGCAGTTAATAATATTGGAGGACAAATATTATTTTTTTTCCCACCTGTCAGTTCTAGATAACCAGACCAGAATCAGTGAAATATTGCTGTTGCTTTTCCGGTAATACACTGTAAAACGAAGACAGCGTGTATGTGCTAAAGGAAATATGTCGCACTACACTTATGTACGGGATCCCGCTCGGGTCGATGTTGGGTCTATCACGGATCGCTACATATACACAGCATCTACATGCGATCCTTCATGTCATAGACTTCCATCTCTACGCTGATGACTCGCTGTATAAGGACTTTGCCCCTCGCAACCAGGACTCTACGGGTAATGCTATGGCCACTACCTCTGTTTATGTGCCAAACATTGTAATTTGCTCATGTCCTTTCTGCCAAATCCGTTCTCTTGATAGCACTTCTGACCATGTGAAGCGTCATATAAACGTGCAATAATAATAATAACGGAAATGTTTCACCTCAAGAAAGAATTTGTCTCTGAAAGCCAGGGATAATTTTTTTATGTAATACAGTGACCAACATTTTGAGTCAATTCATTTCACCAATCGTCATGAATGTTTGCTATAAGTTTGCCTGTAAGTAATTGAAATTACCTCATCAATGTTGTGTTGCTACCAAATGTGCTTGCTGTTTTCATTATCCATTTTACGCTGATAGACTTACTAAAAAACGAAGGGGAATTTATTATAGTTTAGGCATCGCTTAAAGCTATTTGCTCTCTTTCCGTGCTTACCCGTCGGTCGTTCGGATTGTTGTTTATTCATATAGCATCCTTCTCACGTTGCGGACGTGTTGTTATCAAGCAAAGATGGATCTTATCCAGGATTGCTCTCATGCAATATCACTGGAACTGTCGTTCCATAAAAAGTCTCGTTGGTGTTATTAACCGTGCGCGCTGCTGTGTCGGAAGTGGCTGGTGATTAAAATGAAAAATAACACTTATAAAGTGTTTGACTACGGCTTTCAACTCGATTCTTATATGCAAAGCATTACGCAACATTTTCGCCAAATACCAGCGGATTGAATATAGGATGCGGAACATTGTAATATTCAATAACAAATGATCAATCATACTTGCGCGCATCAATTCTTTAACATTTTAATTTTGTAGTGCGTTAAATAACATTCGATACCTGATATTTATGTCCAAAACAAAACTGTATCATGAAAAGCGGCAAAGGTTTAGCACCAAACCTGCTTTTGTTTGCTGTGGCTGTAACACTCGGTATCTTCCAATCGCTTTGCAGCAAGATAAAAACATAGATCGGTATCTACTTGGACCATTAAGAGCACTATGTAACATTGTCAGCCGCTGAATAATGGGAAATATGAATGCAATCAGTCCAAATCCGTTCCCTGGCTGCACTAGCCAGTGACATTCTGTTTGCACAACTGATAATGATAATAAGAAGAGGGCTTGATACTTTCCATTCGTCAAGACACAATATTATACCACTCAAGATATTTCGCACAAAACATTCCTACTTACCCCAAAAATACAGAACGAATATCTGTCGAAGAAGTAAGTAATATATTGGTGCTAGATTGTTCGAATCAATGCAAGACTTTAATGGTGGAGGCCAGATTGAAATACATGCAAAATTATCAATTCAGTAAATCAGCAGAGTGAAAGCATTGAGGAGATGATAATGCCGTTGCTACACTATATTTACTCTCTACGATGCAGTATAATGTACCTTGGGCAAATATATCAATATCAATATATATATATATATATATATATATATATATATATATATATATATATATATATATATATATATATATATATATATATATATATATATATATATATATATATATATATATATATATATATACATATATCTGGTTCCATTAATGAGCGTGCATTGTAAATTGGCGAACGAGTATCAAGGTCATTGGGACAAGGCCGGGAAATATGTGCCAATAGAAGAGTATATGTACTTATTAGGGCATCAGTGGCTACAATAAATGACGTAATATTTATGCCGCTAAGGTGATTTATACCTGCGATTTATCGCGGACATGCATTTTGATTTGTATAGGTTCACTGAGGTCATACATGAAAACCACCATACCATACAGCTATCACAAGCTAAGCTTTCGTCTGCATGATAGCAATATGCTATTCTGACTGTTTATCTTCGTGGAATAACAGTAAAACAAAGATTAAAATTTTCTGCCCTGACATTTTTATTCCACGTTTAACATGCCTGTATATCGATGAATGTGGTCTCCCTCTTGTTAATCAAGCTGTCCTGATTGAAATATGTATTGCCATTTAAATAATTTATTAAGCAGGGATTGTTTTTGGTAGTATATACAACCAGACAAAGGTGGCATCAAGAACGATACTAATATAGATATTTCGCATTCGCTTATTGAATATGAAGTGCTATAATTGGTGCGCTATCATATGCATTATGTATCCATACCTGGTCATTATTTGATAACGGTAATCAATGAGATATAATGGGATATTCAGTGGGACATTTAGGTATGTTTATCAAGTTATTTGATGCTAAATATTGATAAGAGGTAACAAGATAATAACGATAGTGCATGAATTAATTTTGCGGTCGAGCTAGTTATCAGTGATAATGAATTGTGTGATGGCTTTCTAAAATCACTTTTCTAAGAAGCACTAACAAGGCAATCAACACATGGTACAGAGGCTTGATGTGTGCTAATCGGACCATCTTCCTGAGGCATATTTTGAACAGCTTAATAACTACACCCTTTCCGTGATCATATATTTGCGGCGGTAGCGATGGACAAATACGAAGTTATATATTAGCTTTAGACGTATTTACATCATGGAGTATTAAATAACCTGTCATAATGACCATCGCGTAAAGACGTTCTTCGCACACGACGCTACCTAGGCTATGCATCCCATTTATGATGATTTGAATCTACCCTTCTTCACACTAATTTACTACCTCGTGCACGTTACATTTACTGGCTAACAACACTATTACCAACAGACAATAAGCGTCTTAAATCAACGAGATGAAAAGATTGCTAACGTCGACAATGTGTATTATGGGCTCGATTACTGTAGTCAACAAACAGCAATCAAGTTTAAGCGAGTGAGTGATCATAAACATTCACTCATACTATGCCTTCCTGAGAGATTTGAAAATATGTTGTAATATCTGCTGGTACGACGTTATGATTGTATTCAAGTAAGCACTGCATTGCATACAATAAAGAAGGACTTCCAAAAGTGTATTAATTTGCTACTATTGGTTATTTTCAAACATATGAAGGAAATGTTTATTCGAGTAATTAAAGTGAGAAGAGCACTATGTAGGATGCCACAATGAGTTATGGTTACAAGCCAAGCAGAACTTTAAAATTAAATCGACACAGATGGCGAATGATATCTTGACAAATCCAAAACATAAATTGTAACGAAAATAGTAAAATGACATTATAGAGACATACATTTAACAATGTAGGTAAAATTGCGTGCAATGTAAACCTAACACCTTTAAACGCGATGCTAGTGTATGCATACGATGATTTTGAAAGTGGTAATAAGTAGTGATGTGCTTGTGGAGTGATGTAAATACAAACATATGTTCAGTTGATTATCGAGTCGGTAATGCTGTACGTAGATATTCAGCCAATTTTTTTACCTGGATAATCTTACATTTTACGGGTGGAATATGTGATACAGCGTCCAAGGATCAGGGTCACTTCCTCCTTAATGCAGATCAAGTGTAAGATCTTTAATGCAGGTGCGTTGATCATGCTAGGACGACAGCATTCTAAGATCTATTCCGCTAAGGTGTGAATCGCCATGCAACGCCCAGGCTTATAAGACTTAACATCGTTATGAGTTATTAATCGTGGAAGCTCTTCCGATGCAAAAGCTGAGCAGCATAGGCGAGGGAGCATTATGTTCATTGTTTGTTTCAAAGGGTGATAAGGCCGAATCTCGGACACAATTATATTGACAAAGGAGGACGTTTGACAGGAATTATACTCGGGAATACACCGAAAGAAAGACTGCTCATGGTGCAATGCTTATCAATGTCGTACACCAACTCTCTGTTCAATAAGGAATAGGCTGGAATTCTATTAATTAAAAAGATCATATCAATATGATCGTCGGTAAAAAATATGATCATCGATAACATGGTATTTGCTAAATCTGCGACAGACAACAATATGTTTACTAATGCAATAGGATTAACGGCGATTAGAGTCAACTGTTAAAGACAGAAATGTACAAGACTTCATTCACCCTAACAAACATAAAGGACTGGAAAAAGCACAGGCTGCAAAGCACCATATTTCCTCAGCTTCATCGACATCATGACCATCATCATCATTATCGTCATCATCATTATGATCACCATCATCACAAACTAGAGGCGGCACATTTTGTTACTGGTAATTATGATTATATTTGTATGTCTTTCTATTTACTAGGATCAAGCACGTTGGGTGCAGCTTAACTTAGCCTATATCACAATAACATAAATGCTTATCAGCTATAGCAGATCAATTGATGATGACGAAAAATGGACTCGCAAATAGTGGCCAAAAGACTAAAAAGCATGATCAAAAGCGCTTGCTCCTTATTGCAACGTTTATGACAAGCACCGCACATGCCATTATATCCGTACATGTCAATAGTATTAATACGATCACTATTTCTCGTGGCAATGTTACTTTGATAAAGGATTCTCGAACGTTTTAGTAGTGCTGCATATTAGATTAGACAAAAATGCAAACTAAAGTTGTCTAAATGAACAGAGCCTCATACTTTTCTGAATTGATTCTACCTGTCCTTCCGGTGGTGTTGCAATATCATTGAAGTGTTTTTACTGAAGTATGTACGAGTACATGACACCTTCAATAGATTCTTTAAATAATGATGTAAGGTAAAGCTTTACCTGTCAGCACTGTGTCTTTACCAGCTAATATGGTATCGACTGTTTATTTGAGTCTCTGCGCATTCTACTACAACGTCAGAGCAGTGGTTATCGCCCTTGTAGTCGTTAACATTTCGATGTGCAAAACATGGTACCTAGTTTGCATCATCAAACATGCATAACAAACCTTCCACTTATGTGAGGGGAAAGAAGAAATAACCGTCGGGGTTAGTAGCAAGGCCTCTTTTAACACCATGTGCATTGGATTCGTCCTAAGCTGTAAGTATGTGGCGATTTCACAGCAAATAGGACTGACGCCGCCGGATATGGGCACTTCAATCATCTGTTTAAGGATGTAAGCCCGAAACGATTGCTATAACTGAATTGAAAAAGAATACGTTGGTTATTCGCAAGCTCAACGGACCGACCACGTCTTCCCTGTATGCCTCAAGTAAAGCCTAATGTGATTAGTGACGCATGGAAGATACATGGCAATCTTGATTCCTTTATTTTACGCGGTATGAATGGGCAGACCGAAAAATGAACGAACATCCTGTATCCGCTAGACTCCAGAATTCACCCATATGGCGGCTGTAAAGTATGATAATATTCACGAAAAGGTCAGCTACGTTGTGACCACCAGAGTTCTCGCTTAATATACAAAGTAACTCATGATATCCTACACAAAGATTGCCATAACTGTCAACCCTATCTGCAAATTGCGTTCTTCGCTTCAACACTGTGGGAAATATCCCTAGCATATCAGATGAGGCAAACATTATGATTTAACGGCACATCATCCCTTATGTGCTATATGGTGCCTACAAACATGGGGCAAGTGAGAGCACTAAACAAAATGATAGGGAGCAATCAAAGACAATAGGAAACTTCAACCCTCTGATATTCAACCCAAATCAAAGCAAAATATTCAAAACTAGCACGGAGTGCACACCAAATACAAAGCAAAATAACTTTTAAGATATGATAAGATATAGATATATATAGTATGGTTCCCAATATATATGTCTATATATTTTTATATATATAATATATATATATATATATATATATATATATATATATATATATATATATATATATATATATATATATATATATGTATATATATATATATATATATAGAGATATATATATATATAGATATATATATATATATATATATATATATATATATATATAGGATATATATCTATATCTACTCTCTATATCTATCCCTCCTATCTCTATATCATATATATCTCTCCTCTCATATATACATGTATCTTATATACGTATCTATATCTATATGTATATATATATATATCTATATATATATCTCTCTATATATATATATATATATATATATATATATATATATATATATATATATATATATATATATATATATGTATGTATATATATGTATCAAGTTGTAGTATTGATTCACAGTCCACACAAGCAATTGCTAAATATGGTAAATATATAGATGCTTAGTGAAAGCACCAACTCAGCCTTTCGTGTAGTCTTAACGGTGTGTAAACAGACTATTTCTAGTTTATCCAGGGAATAATACTGGCTTGCTCCGACGAAATAAGGGTACAACTCTTCTACGGGTAATGTTTATCCCTTTTTATTCCCTAATGTTGCAGCTGTCATTTTACAACTGTTCGTCGACGCTCTCTGATAAGGGCAGTTTTGAACTCAAATAACATTGGTAATGAATACTTTTTATGCTTTCTTACAAGTCTATATGTGTCGAGCCATGCTCTTGATAACGCGCATAACATATTGCATCAGTATATATACAAGAGAAATGATGATGTACACCAGCCATGCATTGGTAAAATACATTGCATTGCCATAATATATATGGAAGGAGTGGTCGGGCTATTGTTGTTTTATGCATTGTTCAAGTAATGTTTAGATATTTTGAATATTCGGTTGACTTATATTACCTAGCGGGTGAGGGCCGGCCAACCCGAAAACTTTATAGATGCAGTGGGGAATTTCCGCTGACACGTTTCCGTAACCAAACGATGACAGTGAATCATGATACAATGTTCCATGTCTCGGACCGAACAACAGAATAATCCAAGCGCCATTCTGCTCCCCAACGGGGTATGCAGTATGAATCAAACATTAGGGAAAGAAAGAAATACGGCGAATGAAGAACCCAACTCACTCTGAACACAATCCATCAGTGTAATCAATGTCAGACGAATGTATCCGGAACAGTTCCCAAGGGAAACATTATGCTAACCAATGCTGATTTGATGGCAATGTTCGGGAAAGAAAGGAGGTCCAAGACAGAATATTCAAGCTTCTTTACTCAGGATGTGTCGCGATCAAAGAGAATGAATGGCAATACACCCGCTTTTATGCCGCTGTGCCGGTGGTACATTCATCAATATAATTCTACGTTGTGTGGCGTTCTATTTACCTTCATGAAGTAAAATGAATTATACGGCGAACTGTCAGCACTGAGTTATTGTGGTGTCTGCATCGTGCGCAGCGCGGATATAATCCTATCATAAATGTAGATTTTGTTCAAAGACTTTTTATTACAATACAGTATTCCATCTTCAGTCAAGGATTATAAAAAAAAACGGCCGCACATCCTTCTTTAAGGACAACAACTGTAATGTTTCATTTTACATTTATAATATGTCACGGCAAAACATATTAGTATTTATAGCGCTGTTCAAACATATATTTGCAGCAGCTGCATATTACAGGATATATAATAAACACTAGGACAAACGGAACGCATGGCTTCACACCTGAATACATCAGTCACTTAACAAACCATTACGACATGGCAATGATATCACATGCCTTGGGCAGATGTCGTCCGTTTTGCTTTTGTTGTTCTGTATAGGAGCACTCGTAGGCTTACAACTTTTGTACGACGCATTCTTGAAAACTTTATATGGTCCCATGCTGTAATCCACTGATGATAGCGCGTTTATTCACAAGGCTGCATGTTCTAGCCTAGCTAGCGTTCGTAGTACATGTTCAAAGACAATTATTGGACATACGAGAGCGCACCTCATATGAAACGGAATGTTGCAACTCTAACGGTAACTGTTGGAGTCAACGGGCTCTTGAGTGAGGCTCCGACAATTGAAATATATAATCGCTCGCAACGCAGCGTAAAGCAATGCAATGCATATCGCTATAGAAATGTGTCCCCTGTACAATGCTAGACTAACAGCAAGTAGCTTATATTTGTATATGACAAGAGCACAAAAAAGTCATTTCCATCTTCAGGGTAATATAACTTATACCGTTTGCATATATATTGTGACGGCTAATGCATCGTGTTGTACTGCAGGAGACGGGCCATCTGCTGGACTTTTACTTTCGTGTGCTTTGAGTTATAATACCTCCATCGTTTCATCATGTCATGCATACGTTGATATGTCCGGCGCAATTATGAATGTCATGAAGCTCCCATACGTGTTCTAGAATACAACAACTTAGGAATGAAATATGCATCAGCTGAAAATGTAATCGGATATAACATGATTAGTCATATATGTCAAATGTATTGACCATCGCTCAAATCGCTGCGTTACATTAAACGGCCCCTGATCACTAGTGGCACTCTAACCTTGTCGTGGCATCCATCCAACATCACGAGCAAGCAATATGGTTGATATATGGATGATACCGTACATAACTATGATGTTCAATCGTGACATTATTGCAGCAACAACCTCGATATTTCCGACATATACTGTCTAATAGGATAAATCCTATTGAAACCGTCCTTTGACACAACCCGCGCCTTACGCTGAAGTACCTGCGCCGTAGCAAATGATTGGATCTGTAATGAAGACTTTGCGCTCTAGTCGTTTAGTACTGCTTAGTTATTAAGCAGTCCTACTAAGCGAGTTTTGGATATCCAATATACATTTTCAAATTGCACATTTTCAAATTGCATGAAATACTGCAAAGTGGCGGCATAGAACCTGTTGTTATCGCAAATAGTGATTGAGGTACCTCTATGCACCCCTTTTTTGTTGGCGTCGAATGCGTCGACTTGGACGAAGTGGATTGCGCAATATATTTTTCGCTGACGATGGTTTTAATGCCTCTGTCATCACAGATCCCGGGAAGTAAGTTGCAGTGGGTGACGTTAGGGATCCCGCAGACCAGTCGCACACACTTGCGCCAAGATGTGAAAAATTCATCAACAAAGCGATTATCAAAGTCCCAAAGTTGAGATCCATGGGCAATGACACAATGCAATTTAGAAAGTTTGTATCGAACCTTCGGAGGGCAGAAATGAAAACGTGACAACAATACATTGGTCCGACTTTGTATATCAGTGGTAGACCGATGTATTGTTGTGTTAGTGGAAATGAGATTACCTAGGTGAATAGCACTCTCCGATAAAGGGACATTGGTACCACAAAAGTTCAATAGAACCCCCAAAAACCGCGTCCGACCTCGAGCAGAGTATACGAGGTACTGAGACTTAGCTTCATTGGAGTTGAGACTCAGACTCACCGCGCTCTCAGCTGCGAGATCCAGCATATGGGAAAGGGCAGACAAAAATGGTGCCAAAAGAATTATATCATCAGCATATGACAGTGCACCTGCAAACAAATGGCCAAAATGGCAGCCCACTCCAGAATTTTGAAGAGCGAATAGCAATATTTCCGCGTAAATGGAAAATAGAACAGAAGATAGAATGCCCCCTTGTCTCACACCATTACTTAAAGCAAATGGCTCAGACAAGGTTGTATTCCATCTAACATGGGCAGTCTGACAAACATGTAAATGTAAGAGTAAACGACTAACGAGTGGGCAAAGGCCCCTACTTAGCAGTTCAGAAAAAAGCGTGGTATAGCTAACACAGTCAAATGCTTTGCTAGCATCTAAGAGCATGACATGCACGTCATTGTCTGCATTTAAATAATGCTGGATGACTTCACTTGCAACAAACGTACAAGCCGAGGTCGATAGCCCCTTTTTGTACCCAAATATCAAGTCAGAGGTCGAGAACTTATGTCGATGTATTTCGAGTATAGTCAGCTCAAAGAGTTTACTAAAGGGCTATTGAGCGCTATCCCTCGGTAGTTTGAAGATACATTTAATGACTTCTTCAAATTCTTCGGGATAGGCACGATATTCGCGTTTAGCAAAGATCTAGAGGCAGTGCCATGACATAACATGGTGGAAAAAAGCAAGGCAATATGAACAAAAAAGTCATCACATGTGTTTAGTAAGTGATCAGTGGTTAGCGTTCCATCACATTTACCAGGTTTTAGTAATTTCAGGGCTCCCCGGACGTCCGATACATGTTAAACATGATTACAAATAGAAATAAACAGATTACCGCCATGTGGGTTATTTGTCGGTGTCACCAACGGTCAAATTCACTGCACTTACGTCACTCGGTAGAACTGCCGTACTGTCCGTGTCAGTCACCAGATCATCAGACTGAGCTTTACGTGCGGGGTAGTAACGTCTAACACGTATGCCCAGTGGCCATAATGACGGGTCTAATGCTTTACTCAGCTGTGACACTGGTAAAGTCAATACAAAAGAATCAGTAATCCATTCAGGATCCGATTTCCGTTCCAGTTTGCGCACTTCTAGGCCATATGCAGTGGCACAATAGTCCTTCATATCCGATGTGACGCAGTCTTTGGCCACACGCTGAATATAGACTTGACAATCTGGTTCCCTGCCAGCACGTGTCGTTGATGCAGTACCAGTACCCTCCACTGTGGTCTGACGACGACGCTGTTGCTGTTTCTTCTTCCGCGTCACGTGCGGTGGTTCTTGTCATTCAGACTGGTGCTGGAGAAGTCTGACCAGGTCATCCATTTCCTTAGCAGTACGTTCAAGGGGAGACGGTGACCTTGACCGCGCTTTCTTCTGTTGTTTCTGTCCGTGTTTGGCCTTCCCTGCGTAACTAATCGTCTCCTTCACCATCGGGTCCTTTGACTGAGGAGAGGCTGGTGTCACTGTCAGTTTCGGCGCCGAGGTTGATTTCTGTCTGCTTCGAAGAGCAGCATTCTCATTTGATACCTGTGTGATAGTTTCACTCAGCTTACTCACTGTATCCTCTAAACGTTACAGTCTTTCAACAACAGAGTGCTCCAGTAGCTCTCCGGGTTTCACTTTCGGTATCAGAAACAGCTGATCAGACCGTACCGTGAACTGAGACATGACCGATGACTCATCTAACTTTGTCAATGCCTCAAGGATGTCCTCAGTGTTATCGACCTTGCTCGATCTATCACTAGTATCCTTTCGGCGGCAGACAGATCCAATTACGTCATTGGGACAATTCCCCCACAGTTCTTTCTTGGCTCCATCGAATGAAGCGGAGAAGAAAGAAGACACAAGATGAACAATGTCGTTTTTTCCTCGAACTGGTACGAACAGAAGCAATATACCCGAGCACAGGGTCGTAAATCATCACATCAGATTCAGCAGCCAATGACGTCGATTCTTTTTGAGAGCGAAGAGATCGTGACGCACTAGCGCTGGCTAGCAGAAACAAGCTATTAACTTCCTTTATCCCATGACATGTGGTGATATATTGAATTGGTGACCTTAGAATTGGAGGGCTATGTCCTGAGGGAGTTTGCTGACCTTAGCAACCTGATGTGATGGATGGGCACTATTTGGGTGAGGTCATTTTGAGGGATATGTGATTACACAATCTCCTCAGATATGTCGTCATAGTTTGCTGAGCTAAGCTAAGTAAAGTAATACCTCGTGTGGTGAGGGTGTATATAAACAGGATAGGATGATCTGAGGTCCTCATTCACCATGGTTGGGAAACGATGACATCAGCTTAATTTAGTCGACACGTGATCATGAAAAACCCCTTACATTAGCTCAATCAGGGGAAAAATAAGCGAACACGGACAGATTTTTGTTTCATTCAGGATGGAAGAAACTGACGAACGCGTCACTCGCCTATTCACCAAAGGGAGTCACCATGGCCAAACAAATGTACCCGCGAAACATCAAGTATGTACAAGAAGCCTTTTTGGATGCTACTTGCAACCCCACGGTTATTTGTTTATCGAATTGAAACAGGCAACACCAGATCACTTACGGCTACGAACTGACATGCTACGACCCAGTCAAGTTGTATACCTACAGAAATAAATACCGTCGATCATCAGACGACCGCCATTCTTATCGTCAGAAATAGATCATGGCATAGTGTCTCAGAAAACACGCTGATACATTACGAGTGATGGCTAAAGCCAAACCCCCTGTCAATAGGGCTTTGATTCACACGGCTGACAAAGAATTGAAAAATTGTCTATGTGAATGTGCACTCAATGTTTTAAAAGGAAACGTATCCTTGACTTCAGTTCAGAAGCGTAAATTAGCCCGATACAAACAAGGTCTGCGCGCTTTGATCTCACCTAAAACTAACGTCAAGAAAAAGAAAAGAGTATTAAAAACCGGTGGTTTTCTCTCGGTCCGTTGTTAGGCAAACTATTGGGCTAAAATTATGGCTAAGAAAATGATGTTGGTTGATCCCCGGGTGTTGTTAAGTAATACGTAGGTACAGGGGGTGGGAATTAAGGTTATCATGTCTGGCATTTAAGCGCACTGTGTAGAGAATGCCTGGTGTAAGTAAATGTGGCATGGACCAGATGCTGCTCACTGATAAGCACTGTGTCACGTTTGTATGGCCAATTAGAAGAGTAAATTAGCTGTGTACTATTGGTGATATCTACGCTCGAAAGAAAGGGATATCCCAGTGATGAATTCACAATGCAATGCAAAGCGATGACGTCAAACCGATTGAATCGTCTTGTACAATTTAACATAACCACTCTAACTAACCATATATATATATATATACACACATATATATATATGATTATATATATATTTATATGTATATATATACATATATATACATATTATGTATATATATCTATATATATATATATATAAATACACATATCTATATATATATATATATATATACAACTATATATATACATATATATATATATATATGTATGTGTATGTATAAATAAATATGCATATTTATATATATATACATATATAAATATACACACACATATATAAATATATATAACTGTATATATATAAATAGTATATATATAACTGTATATATATACATATATATACATATATATATATATATATAGATATATATATATATATATAAATATATATATATATACATATATATGTATATATATTCATATATAAACATATTTATCTATAAATTTATATTTATATATGTGTGTGTATATGTGTATATATATAACTATACTATATATATATATATATATATATATATATATATATATATATATATATATATATATATATATATATATATATATATATATATATATATATATATATATATATATATATATATATCAGCTCGTTCTCCAGATAATCAGATAAGCTACATCTTCCCTCAACTCTTATACAGAACCCTCAAAGTTCATAAATAACCTCTTGCATGGTGTTCATTGTATACATCAAACCTCGTTTATTCAATTTGCCGAACAGCTTGGAATATCAAGCCATTACTTTCTTTTTCTATGACGTGTTTGCGACCAGATTCGGTTGCTGCTGTCTCTATTGTGTTTTACATATAAGGCATAATAAAACCTGTGCAGGCCTGGTTGTATTTTCGTCATATGGTTCTCAATTTCTGCTTCCCGATCGGTAGTAGAACTGTTTTTATTGACTTTGGTGGAACATCTGTATCACGGGCATATCGCTATCAGGCAGAAAGGGAACTAATCCGGAATCGATTTCAAGCCATATTAAAAATACTGCTGAGGTCGCTCTATAAAAACCTCGAGCAAATAATTCGTTGCTGCCATCAGCAATGCGCGCCGCTGTGTTTGAAGAGGTCGGAGATAACAATGAAAAATGACACCCGTTTTGTTAATGACCGTATATGGATATTATATTGATAGAATTACGCAATATTTGTTCCAAATACTTGCGAATTGAACATAGGATGCGGACCAATGTAGTAGTCAATTACACACTAACGATCATACTTATACGCATCAATTCATCAATGGATTAATTAACCAGTGCTTTAAAACCACACTCGTCCTAAACAAAACGATATCATTGCAAAGAACTATCCACGATTTATGCCAAACATGCATATGTCTGCCATGGCTGTAACATTCAGCATCTTTCGATCATTATACAGCAAGATAAAAAAATAGATGTTTATCTACTGGTCGCTTAAGGAAATCTGCGTTTTATTTTAGGCCTGTGCCTGTCACTGATAATGTAGAGTTATTGTTGTAATCAGCATACATCAGTTCCCCGGCTGTACTGACCACTGACAACCTGTTAGTACAACCAATAGTTATCATAGGATGAGAGCCAGAGATATTTTCCGATGTAATAGAGTAAAGTCGGATACAATTACCCCTCGTCGTGGAACCCACACGGCCTGCATGTAATCTTCAAAGCAATAGGTGGGAAAGCAGTCGGCTCAAACGCGCACATGGTTGTCGAGTAAATCCAAAACGCTGTGACAGATCTACATTTTGCTCCTTATCTTTTGACCAAACATTCTCTAATGAATCGAGATGATCTCCTTTCCTTGCAGTATTGTTATTCATAAATAGAAGTATATTGCAAGAATGTTGGGTTAACGTATGTCAGCTGATGACGCTGTAACAAACATACCGCTGAGACTTAATATTATGACGTTGTATGCCAGACATCATGACCGAGTAAATTAAATGTCCCGTCTCTTACCAATTGCGCAGACTAAACGTAATGTATAAAAAGCAGGGTGCCTTGCATTATAGGGGTGTATTTGCGACCTAAAATCACTTTGTGCACAAAATAGAGGGTAGATTCAGATACCACCATCTATCGTCTCGAGAACTCTGGGTAGAAAAGTGGTCGCTACAAACGCGCACATGGTCGTTGTGTGGATCGAATAACACATACAGTTCTAAACGTTGCCCATTTGCTCGCCCTAAAAGATATATTTATTTAAGTTCATGGATCTATTAGTGGAACGCTTGCGTATAAGGACATGGTTATAGTCATTTCGTGTCGGCAAACCGCTTTTTGTGGTCTGGGCAGTTACGAATATTAGGGATTTAGAATTCACATGGAGCAACTTTCCTCACTTTTCGTCTTCACAGTGTTATCGACAGAATTAGATAACGGGATTATTGACTCCCACTGATGTTAGACATGGGGCGTGCTTGATATACTTCCACTTATTACCATTAAATGTCATTGTCCTATTCAAGTAAGAAAAACCGTAAATAATTCAATAAATTCATTAATGCATAGATGCATAGAAATGCGTGTGTTGCCCGTCCACACTAATGCTCGTAATGCAGGCACAGCTATTCTCCTGGTGTACTTCTCCGGAGATTTTTCAGGCGTTTACAGAGATGTAGCCGTGTATAGTCAGTCAACCTGTTACTAAAGGGAAGCATACTTGTAACAGATACATGTTTTTTTGAGGTAATGATAATGAGGATAATGATGACGACGACGACGATGATGATGATGAATATGTCATTATATCCATGTTCACTCGTATATGCCAGATGTAGGCCTTAATATCTTACTTAAAAGAAATGAGCGGTCCAAACATCGGCATCTGTATATGAAGCCAATATAACTGCACTGTCGTATTGCGCGTTATTTATACATCGCCTCGCGCTACCAACGCCTTCATGATGTGATGCGCAGATTGTAAAACTCGAGGAGCATTTCCATTATTCTTTTAAGAATAGTA
>CM067342.1:53293270-53550770 GCA_034190875.2 Urechis unicinctus
AACCATAACACCTTTAAACGCGATGCTAGTGCACGGATATGATAATCGCAAAGGTTTTAATATGTAGCGGTGTGCTTGTCGCGTGATATAAATACTAAATTATGTTCTGTTGATTATCCAGTCGTTAACGCTGTATGGCACAAAGAATTTCAGCCATTTTTTACCCAGATAGTGTAACATTTTACGAGTGTAATATATAATATAACGTCCCAGTATCATGGTCCCTTCCTCTCTTACGCAGACCAAGTGTTAGACCTCTAGCGCCGGCTCGTTGATCATGCTTTGACGACAGCATTCTAAGATCTATTGAGCTATGGTGTGAAACGCCACACAACGCCCAGGCTTATAAGACATCGTTATGAGTTATTAATCTTGGAAGCTCTTCCGATGCTTCGCTGAGCAGAATGGGCGAGGTAGCACAACAGCTTATGTACAGTATTAGCTCTACAGACTGACAAGGAGGTATCTGTGATGCAATTATAAAGACAAATGGGTGCATTTGACACAAATAATACACGATTATACCAAAGAGCTTATAGCTTCGCATAGAGCGCTCATTTGAGTCTTCCGCTCGAGGAAATATATGAAAACGCCACCTGTAAGCCGAAGCAATATTGTCATAGCGTCTCATAAAACCACGTGGAATTCTCAGTTTAATCTGGAGCTGTAGTCGCCTCGACCAATCAGATGACTCCATATCTTAAAAGTCGCTAAACCCCGAGACGTTGGATCAACAGTCCCATGAGCTTTTGTAGATTTCATGGTATCGTCGACTGATGTCGGGGGTTTCTTTCGTTAAATTTCATAATCGTCCCGCAGCTTGGCGTAGCTATAATCTCCCGCTCGAGCCCTTCACATCCCCCTGATATGCAAATATGTTAATGACGAACCCGGGCCAGTTCCCTCGCTTAATACAGTTATTGACAACCTAAAACTACCATCCACAGTGCCGACATTACCGATCGAGGATCGTAAACTGCGCTGGCGCTGTTAAAGGCAAACTGTTTTCGATAGGAGTACCCTAGACCGGGTACATTGTCAAGATGTCATTTATTAAACAGTGTACTTGGTGTTTTTGCTATTCATAAGTCTATTGTGCGACGTGTTTTGGCAGCGGCAAGGCTGTGCGAAACGACATTTTCCCCGCTCTTATCAATCGCAGTGACGTCAGCCAAGTATTCCAACGTGCTTTCGTTTGGGTCACGGTTGCGCTACCTTACGATTGCAATGTATTATAATTAGGGAGGCGATCACAACAGAGCCACTCGAAGTAAGCCCTCTTAGCATAGCTATAAACTCTTTGATAATATACCGAATGGAAGACTGAGTATCGTGCGATGCTTATCAAGCAGTTCATCAACTCTCCGTCATTAAAGGAATCAGCTTGTATTTAATCTTACCAAATATATCATTAATTCGAAAAAAAAATTCGATACCATGGCATTTATCGGATCTGCGACAGACAACAGCGTGTTCACTGATAATAGCAATTGTGAGACTCGGCGATTATGGTCAACTGCTTGAGACAGAAATGAGCAACTGGGGGAGAGAAAGGGTACCCGGGATGATTCGAAGCCAAGGCCTTCTTTACCACCATGAGCATTTACAGGATTGTCTCGACGCTGTAAGCATGTAACGATATCATATCAAATAGAACTGACGCCGCCGGAGATAATCATTTGCAACATTAGTTAAAGGATATAAGCCCTGAACGATTGCTATCATCGAACTGAAAAATACATTGATTATTTGCTAAACTGTCACAGCACGTTTTCCCCGTGTGTCTCTCGTAGGCATGGGGATTAGCGACGCGTTGCATATACATATCCCAATCTGCATCCCTTATTCTACGCGTTCTGGCCGACAACCAACGAACGACATCAGTCTGTATCCACCAGACTCGAGGATTTGCCCATATGGCGGCAGTAAAGTCTGGTTGATGCTCAGTTACATGTAATACTACGTCGTGACAACAAACACACTCGCTTGATAAACTAAGTAACTCCTGATATCGCACAGAAAGAATGCAATAACTGTAAGACCCGTCCGCAAATGAGTCCTTCCCTTTCACTCTGTGTGAAATATCCCTTGCATGCAAGATAAGATATGTATGAGAATTTAAAGGCCCACCAATACTTATGTGATATATAGTGCCTATAAAGAGACAAAAAGATCAAATGCAATCAAGGACAATAAGAAAGTAAAATTCAACTCTCTGATCTTCAACTTTGGCACGGAGTGTATACCAAATTAAGGATAAAATAACTTGGCTATTATTACCGATTGTATAACACGTGGTGTTTTTAAAACTTATATGCATGTTCTGACAGTACACATTGCTAAATATATATATATATATATATATATATATAGATATATATATATATATATATATATATATATATATATATATAGAGATATAGATAATATATATAGATATATATATAGAGAGATAGATATATATATCTATATATTATAGATACATATATATATATAGAGGGATGAGAGGGATATCTTCCTATATATCTCTAGATCTCCTCTCTCTCTCTCTCTATCTAGAGATCTCTCTAGAGAGAGAAGAGAGAGAGAGAGAGGTCTCTCTCTATCTCTCTCTATCTCTCTCTCTCTCTCTATATCTCTCTCTCTCTCTCTCTCTCTCTCTCTCTCTCTCTCTCTCTCTCTCTCTCTCTCTCTCTCTCTCTCTCTCTCTCTCTCTTTCTCTCTCTCTCTCTGTCTCTCTATCCTCTCTCTCTCTCTGTCTTATCTCTCTCTCTCCCTCTCTCTCTCTCTCTCTCCCTCTCTCTCTCTCTCTCTCTCTCTCTCTCTCTCTCTCTCTCTCTCTCTCTCTCTATATCTCTCTCTCTATATCTCTATCTATCTCTCTCTCTATATATATCTATCTACTATCCATATATACATCCAAGTATGTATCTATCTGATCCTAGCTGGTGGCGTTGTGGTTAACTGAGATAACAATAACGTCGCCAAGCGTTAATACATTTTTTTGCGTGATGGGTTGACTTTTTCGACTGCTGACACCGGATTACAGAATTCGCCGTCTTTCTGACACTGTACTCAGCCTACAATGACTACTTCTATTAATGTTAGACCAAGCACTTGAATGAACCAATACGTCATGTAACAACACCCACATCAAAAGCCATTTACAATCGGCAATGACTTCGCCAGGGCATTAAGGACAAGACTTTTCTTATCCAGTAAGTCTTATAAATGTCAAAATCTGAGTATCAATGGTTTGCTTTTTTAATCAGCTCATTCCGCTGTGCCTAGTGTGCGATTATTGCTTTGCGGATAATTGTTAACATGTTATTTGCAAAAGCAATGACGCAGGAACAATGCTCCCCAGGGGAGGGTAGATTATGCTTACTTTCGTTGTTACTTATATATGGGCTCATAAAGTAACAAAGATTACACCGTTCCCTATTCCACGAACGTCAGCTCCAGACTATCAATTCTACATGAAGTGATATGAAATGACACGTAGTGGGTCGGCGGTTAGGTGACACCATGCTCAAGCAATTCATGTAGATGCCAAGCATGCAGCATTCATATATGCATTTGTCAATTTTGCGGCCTCTGACTCGAATATATTACATGGCAGACCACGCACCTATCACTTCACAGCGCTAACCTAGTAATCGGATGGATACAAACAAGGCTGCGGCAGTGATATCGTTATACTATAGTATATATCTTCAGTATTATGCGGACGTAAAATACTTGTTCCAACACATCTGGGACATAACTCCACGAAGAAAGGCCCGACAGGAAGTGCGTTTGGTGAAAACTAGCAGGCACACCGAGTAAAGTGAACCAACAGTCATTACCACAAGTGAGTTATCGATGTTTATTAAGATGTATTTGGCCATTATATTTAGGCTACCCATGTAAGTTTCATGTTGATTATATGTGGTTTGCATATTGAACGTTATTGCTTATTCCCTGACGTTAGATAAAACTCCATCTTTATACAGGCAGCTAAATCTCTGACTACATATGGCCTGCAATGAGAACGAACAGGTAGTAGTATTAATTCACAGTCCATGTGAGCAATAGCTAGTAATGATGAATAGACAGATGCTTAGTGAAAGCACCAATTCAGGGCCCCGTGTAGTCATAACGGTGTGTAGTTTAGACAGTGAATAATGCACTGGCTTGCAGCTATAATATCACACCTGCTCTTCGACGTTCTCTACCAGGACCATTTTCGAACTAAAATAACTTTGATTACGAAGGCTTTTGAAGCTTTCTTACAAGTCTATCAGTGTCGGGCCATGCTCTTGATAGAGCGTATAACATGGCGTATCAACATGGGTTATATCAAAGAGATGTTTATTTGCCATACCAATTTACTACACGCATACAACAGCCATGCACCAGTTGCAGATCAATTACATAGCCAGAACGTATATGGTAGGAGTGGCAAGGGTTGATTTTGGAATATGCATTGTTATTGCAAATTCCTTAATTGGAACATATGGATGTAGTTAGTTCAATTCATTTCGTAGCAGGTGAAGGCTGGGCAACAGGAAGACTTTCAAGATGCAGTGGGAAATTACCGCAGACACCTTAACGTAAACAGTGGGTCTATTTCGTTCGCCGCAAGCATATACCGAGATTTATAGCCAACATGATTCAATACGGACCTGGGCGCCATTCTGTTCTGTAACAGCGGAGGCAGTATGAATCAAACATAAGGACAAGGAAGCAATATGGCGAATGAAGAACCCAACATCAGTGTGATCAATGTCAGACGAATGTATTCGGAACGGTTCCTTGGGGAACCATATCGTTACCCAATGCTAATGTGATCGCAAGGCATTCTACGTTGTGTGGCTTTCAATTTATCCTATGTGACTACTCGCTTCTAGGACCTTGAATATTATGCCATTTATAGCTTATGCAGCGAAACTGCATTTGGGCCTTAATATCATTACTTCGTGTGTATAAGTATTTCCGAATCGATGTGTATAGTGGTGATATGCATAATTGACATGAAATTTTCAATAAACAGTTTCTTTCATATGCTTTGCATAGCAATACCTACCTGTTGCCATGTCGTATGAAAATAGATATGTATGTAAAAGATGAAGATTTTATTAACTTTCACTCAAATCGTTTGCTATCACTATTTACATTTGCCTTACTGTTTTGAGACATCTGCAATAGTAAAAGTAACTGTGGATGGTCACAATGTAAGGAGACGTTTCGTGATTACTGAGATTAAAGAATCTCCTATAATATTCACCCGGTACATTTTCGAATCAATACTCTCGATATTTCTGACCTCTTTAGATAACCAGAATTCATAGTTAGACCTCATGTTTAATGATATTTAATGCCACTACCCTATGACACAAGCTGCGTCTTACTATACAATACCTGCTTACATCCGTTACGAAGACATGCTCTACGTTTCGTACCTTTAAGGTACTAAGTAGACCTGCCAAGTGAGTTTTGAACATTCAATATACATTTCTGGATTGCATTTGTACACGACAAAACCGCTGCGTACAATCTGTAATTATCGCACGTCGGCACCTTAGTTATGACTTAACAAGAATATGCACCACAGAAACCAGAGCTTAGTTTTGATCAATGCCAGTTATCAGCATACAGGCGGGGATGTTTTCAATTATCCACGCTGTGTAACAGATGGCTATAAAAACGGGCCCATTGACTGTCGCGGCCATTTATGGCAAGGATAATCGCATAAGTTGTTCGTTCTGGATAGATCTGACTGTTTCTACGCCATTCCCAATGTAAACATAAACATGTACAGTTTCATATGTTTGCATGGAAGCTGTTGTGAGGTGAGACGTGGACATCTACGTAGGCTGCCTTTATTGAAGCATTATTTTGAATTGACTCAATGCTAATATGATTTTTGTTGAGGCTTAAACGTGCTTGTAAGCAATAAACACCATATTTTTGAAAGCTATTTTTGAGTTTAGTGTTCCAATAACAACGGCATTACAAAGTGTGAATAATATACATGAGAACTCACATGTTGGTGCTAGCACTCTGCTTATTGCTAATATAGTAACGTGTGAATCGATTTGTAAATATACCAATATCAAACGAGCTGGCTTTATCAACATCACTTATGTCTCTTAAGCATGGGTATATAGATGATTATTTCTACGTGATATGCGAACTAAACATTGCTACATGTTGGACAGAAACTATCGTGTTTAGAGTTTAATCTTTTCATGTTCGCTCCATTGGACAACACCAGTAATAGCTTATTTTTTTGCGTGCCAGAAAGTTTTCCTTTTATTAGAAAACGGTCAATTGTATTAATGAAAGATAATTCACAAATATTGCCTGGAAATGTATTCAAGAGCCATGATATGACATCCAATTTCCATCGTCTTGCCTCTCTGCGTTGTTAGCAATCATCAAGGTCAAACTTTGATGGCGCTCTTATATGAATATAACATATTGACAAATGGCGGCCATGCTGCGTGGGCATCAATAATGGATACATGGGGTTTACTTGGCACAGTCTAAAATACAAATATTGTTTCTTCTATAAGTTTCGAACTGTTTTGAAATAGTTCAGAAATGTTGCGAGTGCAACGCACATGTTTGGGCTGTTAGCCTATCAAAATCAAGTTTTAAGCTACATGTGTCAACTTATAGTTAGGCGCTCGAGTAAAACGCTATGGCGGGTATAGTGCTCTGGAAACTAGAACTACAGCGCAACACAGTGAGCTCATTCCAAACGAAACATTCTGATACTTGCGCCACAGTCGGCTACAGTGCTTACGCACCAATACTTTTGTATAATCCTCTGGCAGTTTTAATAATTTAATGCGAACTAATGCCCCTGTTTCTCACCGTCTTATGTGTTGCCACACTGCTTTTGCTTCCAGAATTCATTCCAAGTATTGATCATGTTGGCTATATTCATACATCTTCAAATCGTGACAATCTTCTTATTACAATTTTATTTCGTAACCGGTCATCTCCGTACCTGTCATCCACAGTTAATATTTATCCGCTACGATCTGAGGCCACAACGTCCAATACCATAGGTGAAGAGACTGGTCGTTAAGCAACGCTAGACAATAGCTGTATTTGCGATCCATAACCAAATTAAGCATTCACGATATGCATTATCATTTGGTTTTGGTCAAGCCCGCTGGGATAGAAAAATAGCAATAATACTTTCTCAAACCCATTTTAGCTCTTACTCCGTATTTTGGTCCGCTGATTGTAAATTATATACTTATCACTTATTATAAACACTGCTAATTATACTATCTTGATTTTGTATCCCTCAGGGCAAAGATTTCTTTCCAAATTAAGGAGGTGGCCGATGTTCCGCCCAGTCATTGCTTGGATACGCCAACGTGAAGTGTAAACCGAGCCAAGCAACATTCTTGTCAAAAAGGACAACACATTCCCTAGTAGACCACGGATGTCAATATACCGTGTATCGTATGCAAGGAGCCCCTTTTATGGCGATGAGTATCCATTATTTGTATGTTAAACCATGGGGATGGAGTGGGGTCATAGTGAGCTCCCAAATATCTGATTGACTTAGTTCAAAAGCTGACGCAGTTGTGTCAAAAATTTTATGGCCTACGCCCAAGAAAATTTATGAACCCACCATCTGTGACCAGTGCGGTGCTTTGTCAGAGCATCTTGAAAAACACATTGATTAATTCGAGGGCATGGTATCCTCCATTAATGCAGAAGACTACATATGTTGGATCATTCCCGTGTGCTGTTGATTGATGAACCCTCTCAGCATACCTCGATTATAACTTCGAACAGCCTTCGTTTCTTTACAACCGGCATGTCATGACCACGTAATATGATGTCACATTATTATCTTAGTATAAGGTCATTTTGTGAACCCTATTCACATATTCAACCTTGAAGCCAACACAAACCGATACAAGGTTTACCTTTCATGTCAAAATGCTCGGGCAAGTGCGATGAATCAATATCATGATGAATCAATGCATACAGCTCTGCATGAATTCACGGATACAATATGATCATCCGCAACCTAACAGAAATATACTTATTTCCTGCTTTCATCAGCACCAACTTTGATGTAGCGGTTAATGTGACAGGCGTAGTTCGTTGACAAATGTAATCACATGAACAGAGGCATTCTTTTGCAATTAAAGGAATAATGACGGCGAGTTATGACGCTAGACCAGATTGAATGGTGCATAAATGATTAGGCCAATGGGCATACAAAGTATCTGCTACTTATGGTGATAATGATCGGTTCTAATACCAGCCTTTCATTGAGTTTAGACATTGAGCTCATATAAGCTGATTGCCGCCGTAAATCCCCACTATCAGTGACAGGCAGCCTCTGACCGGTATAACCTTAGCTCCCTACTCTGTTCTAGGGTACAGATATTGAGTTGAAGAGTATATCATAATGTGGGTAGTTCGAGAGGATGTCCGAGTTTGGACCGACATAAATAAGCTACAACAATAACTCCGAAGGCGGACCAAAACTGCAATAAGGGCTTAAAAAATTTGTTTGAGATATTGTATTGCCAAATTGCTATTTCTACTAGTTATAGACCGCTTGACCACGATAACTGATAATGCATATCGTGAATGCAAGAGTATGGATCGCAATTATAACGTCCATTGTCTATGGTCAATTAGCCGACCAGTACGCTTCACATATCTGTCTTTATATGTTTTGGCGATGCCTAGATCGTAGCATATAAATATTGCATCCTTGATTCATATACTTACCTACATGCCATGGTCGAACGCTATACTTTGCCATTGATTTCCAGTGCAAAGTAACTGTCATGGATTTTGTCCCGCGGTAATCGTCAAGACAATAATTTGTTTCACAACTTATCTCTCTGGCACACAAATTAGTAACTATTTTATCCTATGATAAGACGACAACGGGTGTTCGTTCGCATTGAGTTTTTAAAAATGCCAGTGATTAAGTAAAAATATTAAACATTTATTTAAGGTAGCACTACGCATGTTGTTAAGTATCAGAATGTTTCGGTTTTAAGTTATAGCTGATGTTGCGTTGTTATTCTCATTTCCAGGCAATATTTGTGATTTCTTCTTGCGACCAGCCACAACTTTAACTTCGACACATGTAGCTTAAAACCCATTCTATTGCATAACATAATGCCCAATCATGTGCGTCGCAGTTGGTCACATTCCTGACAGTATTTACAAACATAATACGCGAAATGCGTACACGGGAATAGCATACAACTCCACGACTGCCTCACGTTGCAGAGATGGTCTGATATCCAGGAAATGTACCTTCATTATCTTAAATGAACCATTTAGCACAAATGGTACAAAACTTTTCTCGAGCAGAAACCCGAGCAATGGATATGCTTCCGGCATTGTGCAGAAGTTTTATGAGATATTCCAATTGGGTTTTCCGGAAGTTTTTCTATCAGTTACCGTTTTTTTCCTGACCCGCTTAACGAATGTTATACTTTCAATGGCTTCCATTCATATTTTTTCTCCATATAAGTCAAAACATTTAGAAACTTCGACAAGGATTCATCATTATGACTATTCTCCAAAAACAATTCAAACACACCGACAAAGCGGGAAGCATGTGTCCTTGGCCATCAAAAAGCATCTCTGGGACAGCTCAGCGTGAGTAAGCCACGCATAATGTTAGAAAATGTCCAGAAATGAAGATAGATTAGAATATATACCATACTGGAAATTCTATTCAAACCATTTTTAAACAATAATAGGTCCATTGATTATGAAAGTTATTACTCATAACCTCCATGTATTAAAGCAGATACTGTGGTTCACTGGGAATATAAGCTCATTGTAACCAGAATCATTTGATTGGTGCTCTTCAGAAATTGCATTCCTGTTGGTAATATTGTGCTCGGATGAAACAAATATGCATCACAAACTGATACATATTATGAAGCAGTATACGATCTTGTAGCTACAATGTATGTGGCAGTATAGAGGGTAGCAAATACAATTATTGAAAATGTAATACAGAAAGAGGATTGATGATTAGTCACTAGCATGCATCTTCGATTTTCGCTTTTGATCATTAAAATTAGAACCGCTACTCTCATGTATCATTAGAACAACCGGTTATTTTGAGCTCAGATTACGTGGTATCTGAAAGCTTTGCACCCTTCTCGACCAGCTTAGATACCTGGTGTATTACTAATCCCACTGCGATATGAAACAGCCTAAATCATCAACTGTATATGCATTTTCGCAGATTGCCTATGTTACATGGCGTATCATGGTCGGCCTATGTCTGCCTTCTGATTATGAGACTTTATTGTTGTGTCAGGTTCACAGCTGACTTTGACAATTTGCGTCCTGGTATTTAACGATAACTATGTCACGACGAGGCATTCAACTTAAATATTGTACGAAATATTTGAGACGTTTGTACTATTACGGTTTCAGGTGCACTGGGTGTTAGATATTAGATTGCTTAAAGTAAACAACATAATTATGTTGCTTGAATGTCTCGCGCCTTTCACCAGTCTACTGTAGAGGGGAAGTGTGAAGTTTTCGGAGAGCCACGGATGTGAATCGTATGTCGTGTATTAGCTCAGCTGCTTTTTTGTCAATCCAGGTGTATAATATGGATGATCATCTTAATTTTGAACAGATATGGAATGTAGCGATTATTTCCTCACAAACCAAATTCCGGTTAAGTGGAACGGCATATTTCTCTCTATGGTCGACTGCCAGTGTGAGAAATATGATGAAGCATGTTGTTTCATATGTCACCAACTTGTCATGTCTACACTCCACATCCACTAGAATTATAGCAAACAAGTCACGTATACTAAAAGTACTAGTTGAAAAACTATATGCTATTATTATGATTCCCAGCGGCTATAACGCTTTGCATCACTCATTTTCTTATTAAATCAGTCATGTTTTATTGAGATGAACAGGTGAAAAACAACCGTACCAGGATAGTTTGGTGGGCATTTCTGATTGTTCAAACGGAAAGTTTGTTACGACGATGAACGATCCCGCATATCGTTTGTATAATATATCAGTGCAATGTCGGAAAAAGCATTATAAGCGATCCTCGGGATGACTCTCATGTCGTCTTAAGCTAATACGTTAGCATAAGAGGGAAGTCTAAGGAAGAATATGCCTAGTAGAAGCTGTGTGTTGTGTTTTGTGAGTGGTTTCGTTGTGTCTGACCAAATGCAAAATAAAACAGCATATTGACAATATAAGCCGCAAGATGAATGAATTATCGGCCGAAATTGATAAACAAAGATTTATGCTCGTCTAAGAAATCTGCCGACGAAAATTAATTTGCAATGCTTGTTGAAACATCAGTTGTGTCACGACTTCATTCCAATGAGATTTACGAACTGATTAATGTTGCACAAGGAAAGCGTCGGATGTATATAATAAATGTTAAATTGTCGTATGTTATGTGCCTATGATGGTGGTTTAACCACAAATGAAGCCATCTGAAAGCAATATTTACATTATTTAACCTGAGGTCTCTACATCTATGTAACGAGACATTCTTATTGCTTATTGTTATTCCAATATAAGAGATTTGTCATTTATCGTGTTTGACCGATTGCTTGGTATATATAAATATGCACATTATAGATAAAATTGATGGAATAAAATGGCAATGTGACCAGCCATGATACATATTATATCAGATGGCGCGGTTGCGGATGCCAAAGCTTCTGAACCACAAGCGACCACGCCACCATGACCCGACACACAGCAACACTTATTCTTTGGACCATGAATAAGTGTAAATTACCTAAATTATCTTCACTTTAAGTGCTGAACGGTACAATTAGATATATTATTAAGACATAATTATGCAGCCTTTTTACCACGATTATGCTCAATAATTTGTTTTAGCATCTCGTTGTACGCAAGAGGTAACATATAATACGGATCATTGATCATTATATGGGCACAAACATTATCGGCTGTTTATGTGCGTCAAATCAATTGTATTCTCATTGAAACATTATCTAACATCTTTGTAATATAATGCCTAGATCATTAGCTGTTTATTTAAGATAATAATAAGCATGTGAGCTCTTTGTTCAATTATCTACATAGAGTGTCACATCTATTTATCTGTCCCACCAGTGTCTCAAGCTAATTGACGATGAACCTTTCGATCTGGCGATGGCAGGGTCTCAAATAGCATAAGCCATCTGACATGAATGTCAACAACATTCGCCTCGTGCACCTTCATTACACGTGGATAAAACTGTTGTATTCGTCGGACAATTAGTATGATGCTCAAGTACACATGCCAACCTATTACATGATGTTCTGTTTGACACACTGTTTTGGTCACTGTCATGTATTCACTTCCCAATGCCAACGATGACGCATTCCATCTAGTACACATAGCCTGGTAGGTAATGTTACAACGAAGCTGAGTTTAGGTAGTTACTCTTGCTGAACTATGCGGTTCAAGATGACAAATTGTCATCTCGAGATTGCCCAAAATAATTGAAATCATGCACTTATTGTGTAGTCTGTACGAAAAGATTTTCGTTGCAAGATCGCCAAATAAGGTGCTCGACTGTTCCGTTCCGAATTTAATAGCCATTATTGTCACTGCTATTACAGGGGACAAAGTTAAACAAGAATGTCAACTCATCGCGTATGACAAGCTCATTAATGTCGGAGAATAATTTCCCTCGATAGGACGTTGATAAGCATGATCAATGATACATATGCAGAAGGTTTGATAACAATATAGATATGTTACAAATAGTGATATTTCTGAACAGATATTCCCGGTAGTAACTATTTTGAAATATTAAAGAAGTAGTATTTACCCGTCATTTGTTTTCTTACAAGATTCTCTTAGTTGTTGCAAGATTCCAAGGGATATTTCCCACAAGCGATCTGCGATCAGGCCGCGCTGTCAGCTGATCGCCTTTTGTAAGACACTGTTACGGAAGTAACTTTAGAATTAAAGAGAAAACAACATACAGGTTTGATGTAACGGCCGTATGTTTTTATCGGAAAAAGGACTAGTGAGGAGTCAAATGTAACCAGATACCAAAAGATGTCGTGTCAGTCTAAGTGCACAGCCTCTATTATCAAATATATATACCAATCGAGTTGGAATGTAAAATGCGAACATCACAAAAAATCGATCGAGTGAATTCGACCCCTGCCTCCAAAATAAACGTCGTTCAATGGTAATCTGCACCCTTAATCTTAGGGGTGTTGCAATTACATCGTGAAGAGGAAAGATGAAAGCGCATTTGCCTATGACCAATCTGAAAAAAATATTTTGGTAACATCACAGACGCAGCGCATTCGCATGAGAAATTTAATATGCATTTATTGTTTGCGAATTAGTCATCGCACAGGCCGACTGCTCGAATCATGTGGTGAACGTTGATGGTGCACCATTGCTACCCATAGTAATATAATGTACAGCCAAATCTCCTGACTGTATTGGCTGGTATTATCGAAAGCCTACTACATGATATAAGATCAACACGTGGCCACAAACACCTACGTTCTCTGCGTTTTTGCTAATAAAACTTAGGAAATTTGAGTGAGTCACTGCTAATAGAGACTGTTGACCTCTCCTGTTCTTTCCTGTTCCTTTAATGATATTTCCTTAACCAACCCTTAAGAAGAAGTTGTCTCAACAAGTGACCATCCTTCCACCTATAGATGTTCATTATCATTTCGTGAAAGCAGGATGAGTTTGATCCACTACATAATAGCAGAGTTATTAATGTCTCTTCCAGACCTGATGATTGTCTATCATGTAAATTCTATATAGCGAATATTTGAACATGCGTGTATGCTGTTACTCAAATAAAATTGAATGGTAAATTAGAAAACATGATTGGACTTAAGCTTTATATAAAGTGCCAACGGTTCTACACACCGTTATGGGTGCTTAAGCGAAAGATAATTGACGAAGAGCATTCCACAAGTATACCGAGCAATGTTGAGACTTACCATGATATCTAATATCCGGCTGTTTAAAACGCAGCATATTTATTGAGTTTATCTAGCAAAATACTATTGGTTAGCGTTTGATGTTCGTGAGTGATTAACAATGATATCATGCATAAACAAACAAACCTGCTTGCCGCAATCCAGCCTTTGGTAGCTGTCTTTCCTCAAATTTATCTCTCATCCAGCAACAAATAATTTATTCGACTGTTGCCCTACAAATAAAGAAATATTTAAGAAATGACTACATTCGTGAACGCACAGATAGCGCAAAGTAGTATTCACTCTTTAAACGTATGAAAGTGTACGAAAAGGTATATCTCCCTCCCAGACATGACCTCAAGTGTTGGGTGGGGTCACCTGGCCTGTTGCGGGCATTTTAATAAACAACCAATCTATGTCAGCTTGCGTCGTATTTAGGAAACTGTAGTCCATGCTTTCAGCCTGTGAGTTTGTGAGCAATGTCTGCAATGATTGCCGGTTTGTTCCATGCGTGATAAAATCATTTGTTGTCGTAATATATGCGAATTAAAATCTTTAGCATGTCCTTTACCTATCACTCCTGTTGTTTAATTCCATATAGATTCTCTATAGCTGGGTTCAGATTATATATACTGCATGTGTGACATAATTACATGTACCCAAATGCGATGGTTTCCGAACATCTAATACATAAAAGATTCACAGAAGCGTTATCAAACCCCAAGTTGAGATTAATTTTGCTTTGACTGGATGATTAGTTAAGTGCAGCAAGCATAACATCCATGTACATTCTGCTTAATTGCGGCGTTTAATTCAATAGAGTTAATCACTGCTACCCATGATTGGGGTCGCCGATGACGGCATCTTAAGGCGAAGTGACCATACATCTAATAAGTGTGCGAATACGGAAACCATTTCGATAGTTAGTCTGTTAATATTCGCTATTATTTAGGCTTCTATCATAAGCATGAAGTGGTTAGCTATAATCAGCAATAGCAAAGATCATCACGGACGCATCCAATTGTAAAACAGCTGAAGAATACGAGTTACAACGACCATGCCGTGCCCGGTGACATGCTTGCTGATTCATTTATACCACCTAGTGATGACAAACACCAATTACAAACGCAAAATTACAGCCTTCCTATTATGTTGCGCTCGTTTATATTGCATGCATATAATTCAATGTTTCTGGCGCTAACATGCGCAATGAGACACCGTCAATTAAACGACGGTGATACTGCTCCAAAGCACGAGTAAATTAGCAATGGAGAACAGAGAATAAGCAAGTCAGACATACGCCTCGCAATATTGAAACATTCGTAGGTGCGGACAATTCAATTCCCATTCCGAAACACCATTTTTCATCAACCACCTCCTGTCTTATTAGTTGATATGCCGGTTCATTGGCTAACACTATAAGTTGACTCTAAAACGTATGCGTTTATACGCCGAGCATATGCTACACATTTATTACTTTGCAGCACTGCTTATGTTGGGCTTTTCATGTTATGGGCGCAGCTTATCAGAGAAAATTCCATCTCTGGATTCGATGTTCCTTTTTTAATCAAAAACAAACCCCCATATATATACATATATATATATATATATATATATATATATATATATATATATATATATATATATATATATATATATATATATATATATATATATATATATATATATATATCTATCTATATATATATATCTCTATATCTATATATATATATCTACATATATATATCTCTCTATATATCTATATCTCTCTCTATATATCTCTATATATATCTATCTCTCTATATCTATATATATATATATATATATATATATATATATTATAAAATTGTGTTCAGCGCCAATTGGGTCCGTCTCACTCATACCGCACACAATGTAGTCCTTGTTAACGCTGCCCATTGCCCTTCATGCCTATAAAGAAGCGTTTTATTCTTATCATACAACTGCAGTAATGTCGGCAGTTATTTGACCAGTTATTCTACGTAGTACCTAATGACAAAGCCTGCTATTCCTCCATAATTTGGATGATATCAGCATCTGCAGTGAAAAGCTGTGAAAAGGTGTTGCTGTTTGATGTCTGTTGTTTATATACCCAGTGCAGTGTAATAAAAACAGTACAGAGAAATGAATTATTCTAATATAGGGAATGATCAATCCTTTTGTTAGTTTGACCTTCATGTTGATAGGGGAAAACTTTATTTGCAAAGAACAGTCATTGCGTAAATATAATGTTGGGTGCTAAACATAGTTGTCATCGCAATGCGCTCTGATATGAACTATTTTGCTAAATCAGCCGTATGAATATGGGTAAGACTACGAAAATCACAATATCTGACACTAGGTGTGCTAGTTGAGATCGCGGAAAGAGCATGCATATCATATTCAGTGCAGTATCTAGCCTGTTGTGAATTCGACGTACCTGCCATACCTCGTGATAAGGATTGAGCTGAATACCAGCCTCATATTGGTCAAGGTAAGCCATGGAACTGCCTTCATCTTATCATAAACATAAATCTCCAATATCATTGACAAACAAAAGCCAACCGTGTTAAGCCATGCTTCCTATGCTGTCCGTCGGTACAGATGTCGAGTTCATCATGATAAAGAGAGAGTGGGTAGATGTCGGATGTTCAAGGTAGGATAGACATTACTCAGCATATAAACATCTTTCATTTCCAGACTGCATTTTGGTTTTGGAAAAGAGATGGTGTGTTTGAAGTACTATTTAGTCAAAGACGGGTATTTAATGGATCGAGTTCTAGCATACGCATATTGACGAAATATGAAGATGTAGTTATGCCTACTAAATTGCAATCAGAAAGTTTATTCATATATGACCAGCAAGCCGATGGACTCACATGTAACGCTGGCGGTATGAGTGGACTACCCTTGGGTGAATCACCAAATATAGTTCGTATTAGATAGCTCTCTTCGTCAATGACATATCTTTCAGAGTTATGTCTGTGAGATATAGGAGCTAACAAGACTTACCACTTAACAAACTCACTGATGTTGCTTCCAAGCGGGTCGGTACAGCTTCCAATCCTGTGACATCCCATCACAACGATGCAAGGCTGATAAGCATATGCGTTGCGCGGTGATTCAATCGATAGTAATGAAACCTTAGAGGCATTTTAACAGCACGATTTAACGAGCAGTTGTACAACAACACGCAGTTGAAACTATTCTCCTGTATGCTAGTGTGTTGTATGGCAACTTGCACTGTATAAACGTAAGCATATCGCGCACATATAATGAATAATGGCTGATTGTGTATGCATCATATCAGCAGCACCACATTAATCATGTACAAAGAGAAGAGTAACACCTGATTACCTGCGTCTGATGATTATGCGCCGTATAGAAAGTGATACATATTGAGTGGACGACATCCTGTGTAAAAAACTACACTGGGCACGCGTTACTCATTTTGCCGAAAGTATTAGACATATTGACATTGCTCACCGAAAAGTGATCAGCCATTCAACATTGGATTTATGTTAAATGCATTTTTTAATAACGTTTGGTATTGAAGAAACGGGCGAACTCCATATGTGTCATAAAACTGCCTCATAGATATAGCCGTTTTACTGCTGTGAGATGACAGATAAAAAAGAAATATTGTTCAATATTAAACAGCATTATGTGTATAGCACGACATAATCAATAGATTTTCTTGCTCACCTGAACTGTTTTGGGCAACACAGTCTCGTCGCGTGTTGCCAATTTAAATAGTGTCAATTTGTTCAGGATCTACGTAACACCAATGTTATTCCTGACCTCGATGAGTAATTACCTCCACAAATGTGAATTTACTTAAATGTTCCCGGGATAACGACTGCATCTTTCCGGTCGAAATGGGGTGCATGATCTAAATTCGGAAAGAGACGAATTCATGGGCATTGCGGTTGCTACATTAGCCAGTAACCTTTATGATACTATATCGCTCGCATGCATATAGTTAATACTAAAATAGTACACTTACAAGTATTAGATTAAACAACCTTTTAAAAACGGCTTTTAACTGGTCCTCTAGCCTCATTGAACTTGATGCGACTTAAATACCAGAGGGAGTCCGTAAAGCTATTGATGAACTCACCTACAGTACAAACTGGTTATCAAAAATGATACATCGATAGATGTAACTCAGTATCTCCCTCGAACTTCACCGTGCTTACTAAGCTAGATACCACGTGCATAATAGCCATGTGCTACCTTTGTTACTGTCCATTTCAAAGCTGCAATTAGCCACCATCAGACTTGTCTGTTAGCGCAAGACTTGTAATCGGGATTGTTATGTCATATATATGACTAATAACATACACGGGTACCATTTAACAAGTTTTTTATTATTAACTAATCATAGATTCCATTATGCAGCAAAATTTCCCCGTTCCGCCAAACGTGTGATTGGTTGTTCTATCCTTCATACACCAAGTAATTTGAACAAGGTGTAGAATCGATGAGGTCGATCATATCACCAAATAACTTGGACAAGATATAAGACGCATCTTCGTCTTCCATTTTCAGTCTAACGCATTACCTTTCGATCAATAAATGCAAAATCAGTTCCTGGAATATTTGCAATGACAGTTTAGATACCAATACATCAGAACGACATAATATACGCTTATTTCCCCGCAATGAATGTACAGATGTATGAATATGAGTAAGAAATTATTAACGTCAGTTAGGTCATTAGCTCGGAACAGTTGCAATGCTTAATCATCCGGCGTATCATTTTATTTTTAAACCCTCAACATTTAAGAAATCTTTTGTTACTTTAAACTATAAACTAACTTAATGGCTTATCAAAAATGAAATGTGCATTATTATTTGCCTTCATAGCTAGCTTCTATGTAGATGTTCGAATCCGAATTGTAGACATTTGCGCTCTCTCCTTGACCGAGGTGGGTTATTTGCAACGTTGCTAATCAGCCTTATTTAAGCAGTGCTTCATTGTTTTATGGCCTTTGTCTACAGCCTACGACAAATCGGTAAGTACATACTTATATCACTCAGAGGCAGCGCCCTATTGATACTTTCATGAGGACGATTAATTATGGTAACAGGCTCTTACTGATAGGAAGCAACCATGATCAATACGAGTACAAGCATAAATTCACATTACCTGTGGCAAATGGAGGCTGATCATATTTAGCCTTTCCCTTGAAACTGTCAGTGGAAGGAACTGAGAATAAGAGAACAATCACAAGCGCAGTTATCAAGTGAGTCGGATGGTGTTCTCATGTGATGAATGCATGGCTTAAAACAAGGCGTGTTAAGTGTTTTGCTTAGTAGTATCATTTTTCTACGATTTGAATGCCAAATCACAGTTGCCAACTTCTGAACCGATCGTCACAGTGTGTTTGGCACATGATTACAGACACAGATTGAGTCGTCTCACTGTTTGAACTCGACCCCGTCTGACAGCCTATCTGATAGTACATTTGGCAATAACTAAGACCTGTTGTAGATCATTTTCTCAGCAATATGCACTGTAGTCAACATCGTTGTGTTTAGTATCGTCCCCGTCTTACAAAGGCTTGTTCGGAACATTGAAAGAAAGTTGAATACATATGTATAACCATCGACAACGATAAAATGCTATTAGTGACTGTGAGGCTCTATATATTAGGTTACATCGAATCCCAGATGGCACTAACCCTTCAGCTGAGAGAAGTCTTTATTACAAATGTCAAGATGACAATCAGAACCGGGGAGCACATATGTACAGGATTCCTGGCGGATGTAGTACATCATGAAAGTTACTTAAGACGCATAAATAACATTTGACACATTGCTTTAAAAAGGTTACCGCTGTTGTGTTACGAATCTGAATGTGTATTCGAAATTTTCTTTTTTTATTAAATTGGAGGTAAACATGCAGTATATGCAAGCCTTATTGGAATGAAAGTTTTATGCATCGAGTTATATCAAATGTAAATATATATATATTATACCTTAAATATATTGAAATAAATTACGCTGCGTTAGATCGATTATATAACCTATATAAATAGGCATGCATACACATGACAGTTTTAATCATCAATGTGGTGCGACCTTTAGTGAAATAAATTACGCGATTCATTGACTAAGGGTGCCTGTCACTCCCATCAACCGACGATGATTGACTGACGGTTATGTCTTCTACCAAGGATAAGCAACATGAACAGGTTAATTACCAACAAAACCATGATTTATTTCGGTCAGGTAGAGGCGCTTTCATGACAATATCGGTAATGCTTTAAATGCATAGTAGACTTTAATTGTTTTAACTCGGAGACATAATCACCAAATAAAGAAAATTATAATGTCGCTGATGCCGTAAACAATATGTTATATTGAATAAAGACAGCTGTGCACTTTTGGTCTATATGGTGCAAGGTTGCATGGCAAATCTTTAAGTCAGCGCGTTTGTTTTACGTTTTTGCAACTTGAACATAGATTCGTAAAAGAATTACCAAGTGCTGCTACCAACACTTCTGAATATCCGTGTAAGGGTTACTTAGGCTGTCACACGTGGCTTTATGTATCCAATGAACGTCTTCTGTGCCGAATGGCCAAGTCTGATATCCATATCCAACCAAATCATCTCAAACTATCAACAGCAAATCATACCAAACCTTTTGCTTTTATCTAAAACATTAAGCTCGCAGACACATTGTTGAACAGTCAAGAAAGTGTAGTGTAATATAAATGCGACATGTAAAGTTTATTTTCAGGTGCTTCAAGAATTAAAAGTAAAGTTATCATAATCAAACTTGTGAACAATTTGATTGAATGGAACTTGCCCCAATACAACTCCCGAATCCCTCAATTTGCACAAATCAATCTTGTACAAATCTCGCCAATGCTTCTACATCTAAAATAAAATTAGCAATTTCGACAGCAATATAGTACCTTCACTATGGTTGAAAGTATATTGATTGTTATTTCTTTCTGGTAGTGAATTATGCCTAGTGAAAATTTTGCTAGATTTTACCAAGCTTACCTACGCATAAATTAATAGTGCAGTGCATATTGCGCGGGGAAAAGGGTATTTATGTCATGATATGAGGCTGTAAACATTGTTATTACCATATACAGAGTTGAATGTTAGCTATTTCGCTCAATAACATGGGCCGAGTAGCAGAAGTATATCATTATGTATCCTTGTTAATATTTAGACTGCACGTCGGTTTACAAGAAAGGGTCAAAGTGCTGATTGTTGTCATTCGACTAGCATTATGGTAACTAAATAGAACATACTGACCCTTCGTATGAATATATACCATATATCAGTATCAGCAATAATGATGCGATGATATACAAAGGTTCAATATAGCAACACGATATAGCCACGCTATATATTCTGCGAAATGCGCAAATCATGAGCTTAATATGCATAGAAAAATGATATCGCACGCTATAAGCATCCTTCCGGATACAACCGTTGTGAGCCAATGTGTTCCACGGAGAGCACAATAACATACATTGAGTGTGCTTCTTAACATCATTGAAAAGAGCATTCATGTCATGTTCAGTGCTTTATCTGGTATATTTAGAATGCTTCCCGTGATAAATATTGGGTTTAATAACAGCCTCTTGTTGGTCTTAGGAGGCTATGTAGCTCGCATATGCAGATAACAACGATAAATTACCATTATCAGCGACATGCAGAAACCGACTGTGTAAAGCCAAGCTCCCTGCGCTGTTTGTCAATACATCCATTGAGTTCGTGAGGTAGAGTTCGTTGATTAAAAAGTTACCGAGTGTCTTAGCTATGGAACACATGAACTTGTCAATAGCTTAGTTAGCTTTCCAATATTTCTTCTAAGGGGTATATTCATCATTATTGTCTCAATTCATTAAGAAAAACTTTGATATTAACCATTTTAAACCATCAGTATAGGCAAACTATAGAAACACATGTTTGAATGCCCAACTAAACGGATTGCATTGCTGTTAGCATGTAAATTCTTGGTGGTTACGAGTAACAATCATATTGAACACGCTTAAAGCCGTTACCTAACAACTGACTGTTTTTAAGGGTACATATATTGAAAGATTTTAAAAGTTGTGCTTAACAAAGAAAGACAGCAGCTGAATGGTTGCGACTGTTGGTTGCATTGGAAATTCACAGTACCACCATATATATATATATATATATATATATATATATATATATATATATATAGATATATATATATATATATACAGTATTGATATATCCTGGGATATTTTCAAACGTTTCTATTTCGAATACACGGTTAGGAAGCAGGTAAAGTAGAAAGAGTTCGGAAATCGTCTCTGATAGAGGCAGTGGATGATCCTCTTTTCTTCATGTCTCTAGGGTATTCAAAATATTTCCTGTGATAACTCAGCATCAACAAGCTAGATCTATAGGGTATTCATCTGATTTCGCATAATCAGCATCAACAAGTAGATATAGCTATTTCAAATATATCATCAATGTAGCCATACACAAACCTAGCAGCAACTCTGCTCTACACAGACAGTTATATTAAAGCCACCAATGTGATGCGAGCCATCACGACCGTAGACTTAAAATCCTATATCGTAACGTGCACGCATTTTCGTTGCTGCTGCTTAACATAATGGATAATTTCGACGTAAAATATCAAATTGATTCCAATGATCATTGGCTAACACGGTTTGTTACTATTATCAGCACAACTTTTTCGACGTGATGGACACTCGTCGTGTTTTAGTAGTCGTGGTAGCCAGTTCATTGGGACAGATATTAAGGCACTAGCCATTTAAGAGCAAAGTATCTATCGCATGGTGTTGCTCGGTTTAGAGCATCCAGCAGAACAAAAGCACAATGCCTTTTACCAGGGGACGCTATGGCTACTTTGATGATCACATTACTTCCGTTTATTTGCATGCGAGAACGCAATTAGTAACCGAAGGGTCATTTGATCTCAATTGTCATGCAATGTAGCTTTATTTTGTAACCTTCCCGATAATAGTGTTAAGGATATGGCAATAACCTTTGAACATTTTTCCAGAAGTTCGGGGAAATAAATGAAGCACGCGTAGATTTGAATAGCTGCAATTCAGCCACAAACTATGCGATAATGGTGCTTGAATGATCTAGCAGAACCAACTTCCCATTTAATTGACCCGGAAGATTGTTTTACTAATGATATACGGCTGCAGCTGGGCATCGTGCAATACAAATATTGTTTAAGGCACATTACGATTAATCAACCTTACAATAATCTATGTTAACTTTTGCTTTTCTTGCTGAATGGAAAATTGACCTGCGGTACTCACGAAATCATATTTTGCTAACGGTATATATTGTTCTAGTTTAACGTACAACAAATAGATTGCCAATAGCATGTATCCATCTATGTTCCCCTAGATTTTCATAATTGCCTTTTTTGCCCTTGAAAGCTGCATTGACTTCCTTGTTTACTTCTGGCAGCCTGAGTGTCTTTAACAGGTATTTGCTGCGGGCGTCGACATATGATTCCTGCGATAATGACACAACTATGGTTCGGGAAATATAACATGCTTGCTGTGCTTTTCAGAACAAGCGCATCCAAACAATAAATGAAACACATAATAATATCTATCGGTGCTGTTTTTGTACACGAACACCTCCACAATCATACGTATTCTTTCTGTAAGGTTCCTGGAGTCATCAAACAAAACAAGGTGGTGACACTTGCAAGTCAAAATTTTCGGCTAATGAAAAGCAAAAAACAGTTATACTGCTGTTGCTATCATGGGTATCGTTAAGCATGCTTTCCGTTTAGGTTATACCCGTTATGTAACATTGTCGCCGCATGGTAATAGCCAAATGACAAGAGTGGTTTTACATAAATAATATACAGCGGCATGTAGCTTTCTAATTTAGGATTGGATGTAGTATACTGTGGTGTGAACAAAAGGCTGTCAATAAACTGACATTCGGAGTGAGATTTCAACCACAATGAAACACGATGCAGATCTAACAAACGCTTAGCGAGGTCTGTTCGCATAATGATGCATTGCTCTTCTTGAAGTTGAATAGCAACCACATCATACACCATGTTATTATACTTATGAATGACCATCAGTACCATAGCAAGAAAAAGCACTTGAAAAGCGCAGATAATTACATGTTCAACGATTTATGTATTCCTGCCTGGGCAGTCAATTAAATGAAATCCTATGCATATTATGACCGGGATATTCAACCGGGGTCTTCTACAAGACCCAGGCATGAGATCGAATAAGCATAGGGCAACATAATGGATCCCCTCGGACTAGTAATAGAATTCTTTCATCTGACAGTAACTACAGTGATGTATTGTGTTCAGGGTAAGTTTGGTTCTCTTCTCATCGTCCTCCATTCGTTACCTCATGGGTCATCATTACTGTCACACTCTGTTATTTGCGGAGCTGAGTGACGCTCATGTTATTTAATCATGGAGATTTTAATCATGTTGTCTACATCCAGTTCCCTGCATCGCAACTTACTGATGCCGTTTGGCTTCATACATTAATCAGAGATAATCCATCACTCTACCTAAGCTTCGTTTACCTCATCTCTTGTAGAATATCCGGAGTCAGATAACCACTACATAAAACGCATCTACCAACGACCACCCGTGAGATAAATTGTGCATCGCTGACATCACATGTGGTATACGTGTACAGCTAGCGTTAAAAAAATACGCATAAGCTCTTTTTAAAGAGAGTTCTAATGATGGTCTATCGCGCGTATGAGATACGACAACGTGTAGCTGGGAAACATACAATAAGCCAATTAAAGATAATTACTAAATGATAGAGTCAATGAGTGATCAATTCCACGTGCATGTGATCAGTCCCAGTTTCCTTTTGTGTGTGTGCGTTTGAGTGTGCGTTTGAGTGTGTATGTTAGAGTGTGTGTGTATGTGTGCGTGTGTGTGTCTAACTCTCAGTCAAACACACACAGACTTAATTAGTGATTGTGTAAAACGGTCCCTACTTTATTATGTACGGCAACGATAAGACACTACACATAAGCTAAGTTTGCAACCTATACGGTGACGTTTGTTCTATCATTTGCAATTTTCAGTCAATACATCTGCATTTTTAACATGAAATGGTTACATTTCAGACAAACACAATATCTGCATCACTACATAAATAGTCTACAGCCTGATCTGGTCTGGCAGAGATAAATTGCATTACGCTTTTCAACTTATTTAGCAAAACAGTCTTTATGACCTGTTAGCACTTAATTGAACCGTAGCGTGTACGTCTCCAATCAGTTCTGTTGAAATGATGTTGATATATCAGCTGGCGCAACTTACACATATATCGTCATTTTATAGGGTGTACTTTCCATCAATCACGTGGCGTCGTCGGTGGCACTCGGTCACCCATCAGCAAAACAAAGACAGCAAGCGTTACTAATGCAATTAGGTCAAGCCTGCAAGAGTTATTGGTGTATGTGTAATTTTTGTCGGACGAGAACTCCGCATGCGTGTTGCTAATGGAAAATGTAATTGATTGGATTGAGTTATGAAAGTCAATATGTATATGTGTATATATATTTCATTTCTGAACGCATCCTTGCGTCATTTGACCCATTTTTACCCATATGACCCACATATACAACCGTCGTGCGTCCATTTAAACGCAAAACAAACGTTGTGGTAATCTGCATGCATATTCAGCTAACGCAGAAAGGAGTCACATCGTGTCTTTTCAATGAATCTATACTACACGTAAAGTGCCGAAAGCCAAATTAGACGGCTTCGTCGATTTCCGTAACAAAGCGCCTGAATGAGGTGGATGAGTCCCATCACTTTTTTTGTCAAACTCTGAACTGGATCATCGGACAATGTCAACATTGACACTCTCCTGAAGCAGTATGGTGAACCAAAAAACCAGGAATAACCTAACCAGGAGGCTATTCTAGATTCACACGCTACTAGAAATGAATGGAAAGAACTCAAAACACTGGTTAGAAGTCAGGGTTACCCCAGAGACAAGATCCGGGAACTGTGGGGTTTAATCCGCAGATTTCACAGGGAACAGTTCCCAAATCTATGAAAATTAGCATCTCTTGCATTGACAGCCTCCTGTCTCACTCCAGAGAGTGAGAGGGGGTTCAGTGTGGCTGATCACATAAAGTCCACCTTCAGAAACAGACTAGGAGAAAAAAGACCGGAGGACTTGATTATTGTGTCTGTTGAGGGACCTAACATGTCTGACTCCTCTGCAAGTTCTGCATGCAGAGATGCATTGGCTGTTTGGCGAAAGAAGAAAGAAAGAAGACTGTTTGGTTTAAGTGCTATAAAGTAACGTGCTACAGTTATGTCATGGTTCTGTTTCCTGCGAGTAAAGTATATTAAGTATATACCTGTGTAAAAATCCCAGTATCAAAACATGTACCACAATAATCTTTTTATTTTATCATTATCATTACCAAAACAATTGCATAACCAGGTTGTAATTTTTCAAAAAGAACAACAAGGGATGATTGCATTCATAACGAAAAGAACACTGACAAAAATGACAAATCTATTTTAATAGTCTCTGAACGGACACACTCTGTAGTCGAATGTGGGACCACTAGCGGTCCAACTATTAGTTGAAATAACCCACATTGAAAGCAATAGTGGGACATCGGTCCACATTACAGTACAGCTAAAGCTGGAATGATATATATGTATATATATATATATATATATATATATATAGATATATATAGATATATATATATATATATATATATATATATAGAGATATATATAGATATATATATATCTATATATATATATATATATATATTATATATATATATATATATAGTATATATATTATATATATATATATATATGTATATATCTCTTTATATATATATATGTATATTTGTAAATACATAAATAGATATATACATCTCGCTGTATATAAAAAATATCTCTCTGTGTATATATATCCTATATATATCTATATACATATATATATATATATCTGTATATATGTTCTCTGTGTATATGTTTATAAATATATTTGTATAAAATATTTGTATATACATAAAATATATATTTACATAAATGAATATAAATATATATGTGTATATATATATAATATATCTATATGTATATATATATATATATATATATGTATATATATATCTATATATATACATATATATATATATTATATATATATCTATATATATATATATATATATATATATATATATATATATATATATATATATATATATATTATACCACAGAAAAATACATGCATAGAGGTGTAGTTGTTATGGTTTAATCCCCCTGTGTATATATTTCTCATATATGTCCTATCCCTATCTATGTGTCCCTATATCTAATATATATCATATCTCTGTGTATCTCACGCCGGGTTTATTTTTAATTATTCGTTGGACAGTACACGAATGTTTGGTGATACAATAAGGCACAAATGGCCGCTTTATGATTATTTGGTTTTATATTATCATTTTAAAATAATGAAACGTAGACGTAATTCTCCCACACAAATAGCAGCATGTCAGAGATAAGATAACGTGGCCCATTGAGAGATTCCTCGTCATATTATTATTTGACAATGATATTGCCATCCTCATAATGCCTGATCGCAGAAGCAATCACGCGGCACTTCTCAACCAAAGAAATACGCAAAAGTCGAGAAGGCCCAGTACGGCTGTGTATAAACTTTACTGTCGCACGTCAAACGTGCATCACATTTTATTAACCAGTAGGAACTAACATGTGTACTTCAAACCAAATAGACCATTGAGTTAATATATTGCCATCCGAACGCTCCATTAATCCGTGTTTTATGGAAGCGTTTTGAGGCATGCAATGAGCCATTAGTTTTCGTGCATCCACAATATAACAATTGAATAGATTATGCTCTTAACGTATACAGCTTATCGAGTTATTTCTAACACATGGCCAAATTAAACTGATTCCCAACAAAATAATCCTTAACCAATTAACAAAATATATTTTGACGATGGCCTAGCATTTAAAAATTTGCGATCAAAATATTAACATATCAGAGACATAGCTTGTCAAGCTTGTATTGCATTAATGTCCCTCTTAATCAAGGCCAAAGGAACTGTGAGTAAATCTGTTATCGTCAACGGGTAATAAGTTGCCCCTTCTTTGAGCCATTTGCCGAGCATTTGTATAGTGTATCTGTTCTTGTATCGATGTTATATGTCGAGAAGGTTTCAGGATACATATAAGGGTGATGTAGTTGGCCATTCGACGAGACCAATACCCGACGGACCTCGAGGAGGTGCCAAGCCGCCCATGAATTGCCTATTTATAAGCCGTCATGTGCTTCGATAAAATAATTGTCGTGAGCTGCTATATATCGACCATTTATAAAGGTAAACTGATGGTTAACTTAATACATACACAGATAGACATTGGTGATATTGTACGGGCTCCCTGGCTGTTGCATTTCATCAGTAATCGAATGAGCGCAGAAGTGTGGTGTTTCTCCAATGTCATAGATCCTATCAAAAAAGTCTTTGTTTTGCCAGATTACGGAAATATAAGCAAAAGTACCTATTCTGTCTATGGCACTCCTGCGTTTGGGAGTTGCACTTACGCGGGTCATCCTGCCCTGGACATGAGGCGGCCGTAGAACAGAGCTTGGTTACCTATGTCTGATCGTATTTAAGCACCAGTTAATGGTATATGTGTTGATATGTAGCGAGAGAAGTTAATCCATACATTTTACAAACGACGTATGAACCCTCTTTTCCGTAACATTCTTTTCTTACACTTGTTATGTGTTTTAATACAAACAATCCAAAGCTGTTGTAATCCATTGAATTATGTAAGTTCAAATATGTCATGTATGTTGACCATTGAGTTGGTGGTAGCCTGGTTGACACCATAGCTACAGAAGTTTATTTATTTACCAAAGTTATATGAATGCTTAAATAGATCTCAACTCATGTCAACACTAAGCAAATAGTATACAACAAAGCTTTGCAGCAAACCATGTTCCATATCAGACCGCAGACGTGAGATATCCGACAAACATTGTCTGATCAAGTGGCTGTTTCTATAGTTGTACCATGGAAGTAAAAGCTCCTTGACACAAATTGCAAACAAACAAATTTTGGATTATCTGCTGTTAATAAATAGAGATGCACTTGAATATAACGTAGGCCAAATCTGATATACGTTTATTATGGAACAAATACAAGACATCAAGTACAACGGCTGTTTTCATTTATGAATATCAGTTAGCCCATAAAATAATGCATAACTCGACTTAAGGAAATATAGTTAATGGTATTATTATCATGGTCGTTGACTGATTTACTATAAATGTATCATATTTTCCATACAATATGCTATTAATAATGACATTTATATCCTCATCTCTTTATAATGTTACAAGTGTTTGTGTGGCTGCTCACAACCAATGGTAGAAGTGGACGAATGTGTATGCTGTTTAGAGATTCCTTGAGTAGTATAGTTATTTTACAGTCATTATAGATATACTGCATACAGTTTGTTCCGAGCTACTGGGGCTATCTGGGGCAGAATATCAGACTTTCAAGGATTCCTCTACCTTCCACTTACCTAGGACTTGTCTTGATACATGCGGAACCCATTCTTGTGCTCCTCAATGACCTCTGATGGATCTGCACATATTCGAGGTGGTGCTTCTGTCTTGGGCAGGATTGTCTCATAGCAAACCAGCAAGAAATCAGCCATCAGGCATTCCACATTCTCTGGAATAGCACTTACCATATCTCCATATAAACTCTTATCCCCATGGTAATGGAATCTGTTAATGATTACATTGTACATATTACTAAAAATGAAAACGATCAAATATAAATAAAGGGCAGCCAGCCTTAATCAATTATCCGTTGACGACAACGGATTTACTCATATATATATATATATATATATATAGCCTATAGGAAATATATATATATATATATATATATATATATATATATATATATATATATATATAAATAAATAATATATATCCGTATATATATATATATATATACTCATATATATATATATATATATATTATACTACTATATGTATATTATATGTATAGAAGCCTATTGTAGCCATAGATGTCCTGTCGGCGAACACAATACAAGCACAATTATGGTTGCAAATGGCCGTTTGGTTGGCATATATAACAAATCATTATGTCTCATAGGGACATTAGTATCATTAATGGGTCCGTCTAATGAGTCGGCTTGAACTGTTTTATTATTTTATGGTTTAGTGAAACTGTATGTTACCGGCTTTAGAATTACTCTATACATCGTCAGACCACTCATGCAAAGGATTCCTTTCATCAAGTAAATTCTACAGCCATTGAAGCATGGACAAGAATCCATTGAGCCTCTGATAACACCATCTGCCAACGACAAAACTCCTGAGCTTCGATACAACCTACCGATTGTTGTCATGGTCACGGTTACCTCATTAGCGACGGTAGTTGTATTTGATTTCCTATCACCTAGGTCACATTAACAACTCCATACTGAACCAACCTCGCGAGGCAATCATAGACAGGCATTATCAATCCAATGGGTTTAGTTTAAGATGTAATGTACTTTTTAGTCGCCGATTACGTACATATAGACCATGTGGCCCTTCACATGCATGCAGCTACAAATGTAATTCCAAAATCTGTAACTTCGACCAATAAGTGTAATTTATCGAGTGACTCATTAACCGAAGATTTTTTGAGAATGAACATACTGACTATATGTGTCAGTACCACACACGATATGGTAGGTAATGAACTAGATATCGATTAAAGTTATTAACTTATTAAACTGGCTAATGCAACTCGCGTGTGAAATTCAAAGATGCCAATGTGCGTTAGTGACAAACATATCACTGTTATATTGTCGTTTGACATAAAAGCGAAACAGTGAGTTTCAAATATTTCGCTGGGTTTAATAATACCTGGTGGGCACCAAACTTTTTAACAAGAATAGAACCACTTTGATTGTACTATTACAGTAAAAATCACTATGTTAAGCTATTAATCAATCAATGTTTGTTATCAACGGAACGTAATTATGCTGCATGCACTTGCTGTTGTGTGTTGTAAATTAATTCACGTCGACCTATTTATTGATCCATGTAACATCCATGTTGATCCACGATGATGACATTTATAGAGACTGGCCCACATGACAATATCGTCCTCAGCAGTAGATGATTCCATGGGATGAGACTCATTGCATATTGCGAACACATATGACAGAGTCTATTACCTCCAACGAGGACATAAAGGGATGGTTGGGATTAGGCACTCTACCATCATTGTTGCAATAATCGGGCTACGTTCGTCAAATGTAAGTATATTGATTATTCTCGGGAGAACAATAGGCACACCATATTCAATGAATAAAGCAAGATCTCAGTTAGGTAGTAGAGATATGCATATCTCAAGCGAAAAACTGTATCCTGTGTACCATCCTGCTGTTGAATATCACTTTTTACGCATAACTAAAGTGAAGACTTCAAAATAAAACGGTAAAGGTAATCATTTTTCAACGTGTGCTAACGTGCCAGCGCCTGTTTGGCATACACCGTTGCCAAGACCAGACAGCTAAATAAATGCCTATTGGACGTTGACAGCTTCTGTCAACAACACGCACATTGACTTCCGTGATATATTGTGTGCAGGGTAAGTTTGGTTCTCGTCTCTTCGTCTCTCATTCTTTGACTCATGGGTAAATTATACTGCCGCACTCTGTTATTTGTGGAACCGAGTGACGCTGATGTTATCAAATTGTTTACCCCCATCCATCGAGTATTTCGTCATATTGGCGTCGTCGCAGCGTTACAGACATAATTCAAAACTGTATTTTCTGATAACTTGTCCTTAACAATTGCCTTGTCAGCTGAGACCATCTCATTCAAATATCCATGCAATTGCAATATATCATACACACATACCGAAAACCGCGCTCGCCACTCCTGCTAAACAGATTCATTATCACTTCTGGCATCGCTGGCATCATATGTGGTACACTTGTGTGACTTGCATAAAGCAACACATAATGCTAACGTACTGATTTCAATATCCATTAATTACTGTACAGCTCTAAAAAAGTGTACGAACACCCTTCAAGGCCTTAAACTTTTGTTTTTAATGGCACTTAAGTTACTAGAAAACTAAAGAGGGACAATGGCGGTCATTAGGTAGCAAACACAAGCGTGAAGTCAAACAAACGCAGCATCTAATACCGATTGTGAATAAAGTACAATGTTTACAGCAGTGGAAAGCAACTCTACAAACACATGGCTTTGAGGATTTTGCGTTGTTCGAAATAGTCAAATATTCCAATATTCGTTGTTTTTTTTTTTCATGATACATATGGGTAATATATGACAATACCAGAATGTCTCTGGGGTAGTTGTTAATTCGACATAAGTGTTAACCATCAGTTCACTTTATAAGCGGCATGTATAATCACAACCTTGGGTCATAAGCGGCATCAATAGGCGGACTATGTTAGACCATGCCAACTCAGCTGTTTGAAAAACCAACATATGAGAGATTGCATCGCTCTTTTTAAAAAGCATGGACATTCGCTGGTACGCTAGTGATCAAGCTTTGATACCTTTCCTGAAGGTGTTGGAGGTATTGTCCTTCAAAATAATCCCCTGAATGGGCTGAACAACAGCTGTAAACTCATAATGGATTAGTGATATGATAAATATTATTGCAAACATATACAATTAAGTGTCATGTGAAATGCTGAGATGTTCTCGAGATGGCCAGTAAGAAACGTTAAAAGTAGTATATTTACTATCATTTGCCGCCTTCTGGCAATAGTTCAACACATGATCCGGCTCGCTCAATGAGTGATGAGATGCAGGACCTGTTTTCTCATGGGAGAAAGGTTTGGCGAAAAACGCCTTAGTGTGTCGCAGGATGCCACTGAGACAATATAATATATAAGGTACGGCTGTTGGTATCACTGAGCAAGCCATTAACATAACCATTCAGAGACAATAAACGTGTTTTTATTTGTGCAAATTGGTAAACCCTGCTAGCAAAATCGGTCCATGTGTGCATTAAGTCTAAGCCCACTACACACAGCTGTCGCCGCAGTAGCTTTGTCTGCGTGTGTCCATCAGCGTGTACGCAAATGTACAATGAGCGCTTATGAGCAAATGTGACGAAATCGTTTCAGATAATGCAAAGTATGCACTGAAATCAATAGTATTTCTATGTATGAATATATATTTATTGATCTTGAAGACTGCTGTCATGCATTAACGTCTCATATCAATATCACCGGCTGTTGAACCTACTCACAAACGCGCAAAAAGACGATAGTGGCAAGGTTTCGATTTACAAACATGGCCACCTACGGCGCATGTTGACAGGAGGCCAGCACAAAAAGGACGTATGATCTATAAGTATCAATGGTTCAGAGGTATTCGACACAGTATTTAGATTGTATGATACAATAAGTTGTGTTTCATAAATTGCCCACTACCAGTTCCTGTGAAAATCACACAAGTAAGATAACTGTGACTGCTGAAAAACTTGGCTCACAAGTGCAACGTTGTTAGCTAAGATACAGCTGAACGCTCCACCGCATTCCACTCATCCATTTTACGGTACTTATCTGATTTCAGCTCTACTATTGTCAATCGTTGACGAAATACACAACAATCAATGCGTTCATTGCTATTGGGCGTTTTACAAGCAAACAATATAAAGCGTAATTATTGATCACTCTCGATAATACCGTACTGTCACTAGAAAGGCCATAAAACCCGGAATAAGCCGATTGCATCCATAAAGAAACATTATCGGCGACAGACAGGGGCCAACAATGTTAAACTAAGCTTCTATACACGTCCGAAGATAGAGATAGACGGTTGATTAAGTAGATGAAGCTCACAGGTGATTAGGGTAATACCGAGCGTGAGAACTAGGGCAAACACATATATGCTGGCCGTACAGAAGTGCCATTTAATTATATTAGTATTGGCAATTGATCGCCATACAATCTGTCGTCCTCATTATTTGTGCACCATACGTCGCCCATAATAGTACAGGGTTATCATGGTACAATGATACTTTGTTCACTTCATTACATCTGCTTGCGTCAGCTAGACGAATAGAGCCTACATAAAGTTTGAGCTAATATTCTTGTGTTACGAGCATTTGATTTCGGTTCTACAGATCCGACAACACTGCAACCTGCCTTGGAAGCTAAATTTTGTGTGTGTGTGTGTGTGTGTGTGTGTGTGTGTGTGTGTGTGTGTGTGTGTGTGTGTGTGTGTGTGTGTGTGTGTGTGTGTGTGTGTGTGTGTGTGTGTGTGTGTGTGTGTGTGTGTGTGTATGCATGTCTGTGTGTGGGTTTCTGCTGATGTGTATGCTCTCCAGAAGCTGTATGATCCACACGCGGCCATATCATGGAAATTGAACACGTTTTGTTGCTGTCATCAAGTCGAACCTTTCACAAGCTGATGATGCCCATTGATTTGTTGTCGGCAAACTCAGTTCGGAAAGGAACAAGTACTACTTTGGCTGCAAATGGGTCTAAAAACGGCTAAATAAATAAAATCATTATGTCTACTGGGAAAATATGTACCATCTTTTGGACATAAAAGGAATCGGTGATGTGATTGTTTAGTCATCACACTATTTGTCTGATGCAAGACAGCCCTCTATGAACGACATTGTTACGTTGACATTGAACTGAATTGCTTCTTTATAGAGTCGGAACAGTCTAGTAAACGATTCACTTCAGCAAATTATGAACGTAATCCTAGAGTCATTGAAGCACGGTAATAAATCCATTAAGGCTTTGTACTAACATCTGCCAACGGCATACTTTGTAAGTTTTGGTATACCTTCCGAGACTGTTATAATTGACACGGCTCACTCTTTAGATGCGTCTGGGTTATTGCTTGGGCCGCAATAGCCACCTTAAAGCTTAATCGACGGCGTGAGACTATCATAGACAAGCATTAAATGTTATTTTCAGTCGCCCAACACTTGCGTATGGAACATAGAGCACTTCACATTCATGCAGCTACATATGTTGTCAGTGGGCGGCCCCACCGTGTTTTCGCACATTTGCTCTGTTTCTTGGCCTCCTCGCCAATATCAGTGCACCAGGTAACATGACTGTCAGACGAGCTGAAAAACTGTTCCACAGACCCACAGATGTTACTTGTAGGCGAGTCGGTAAAGCATCCCAGAACAACATACTCTCATGGCGTTGTGAAGCTTAGCACGCCTGTGTATTGGTTGGGATTTTTGCATCAGGGCTGGATAAATCTGTGTAAGCTGCAGTAACATTATAATGCACCGAGACAGTGGGGAAAGGTCAAACACATGCTCCGCAGGGTGGAAAAAATATATCTATGCTGTAATGTGTTTTACTGGAAGCTGGAAGGAAAAATGGCCAAAACAGTATGCAAATTAATTTAAATGATGAAGCGGCATATGAACGAACTGCTCAATACCACAACTTCATCACCTCACTTTTCATCAAAAAGCTCATAGCTTATCTGTCCTTCGTTGTGTAGGTAATGGACCAGATATATATTAATTGCTATTAACTAATAAGGCTCGCTAGGGCACCCTGTAAATCAGCAATGCGATTTTGCTTTATTGAAATATTTATCTCTTTTAAAATATAATTTTTTATTCAATGTATAAAGTATGCCTTATGGGCATATATATTTTGCAAATAACATCATTATGAAATGACGACCTTCTGTGAATGAAACCGCAACAAATGTTCTATTAATAACGCTTTATTGAACTTTTAATCAATCTATTATCTATATCAACAGAGGGAACTCATCCTATATGTACTTGCTGTGTGCTGTGAATTATTACACGTCGACATATTTTTTTATCCATTTAACAACCATGTTGATCCGCGATGAGGACAATATTGGCCCACATGATAATATAGTACTCAGCAGTCGATGGTTACATGCCGGGAGATTAATTGCATATTGCGTTGATACATGACAATGCCAATCACAACGGACAACAAAGGATGGTGGGGAAACAGTATGGTACTGCGATTGCTAAAATATCTGTGCTACTCGCATTAAATGTATTTGCTTCTCGGAAGAACAATTGCCTCACCATATTCAAAATAGGCTGTTTGCAATCTCATTTAGGTAGGATACATCTGAATATCTGCTAAGAAAATCTTAGCTGGTACTGTTTAACGCCCTGCTGGTAAATATGACTACAATAATTTCCAAGACAAAATGTTAATGATAATGGTACTTTGGAGTTATTCAAACATTTTGCAACGGTACAGTACCACCCCGTCGGTTAGGCATACACCGATGCCCAGGGTTATGTATACCACCGCCCTCAGTAATTTGCAGAACCGAGTGAGGCTCATGATGTTTAATTGATTTCTCATCTCTGTCGAAATTTCATCGCATTGACTATATCGGGGTCCTGACAGTGTAACAGATACCATTCAAAACTGTATTTTGCTGTAACTTCATTGTACTTGTTTCCGACACTCACCTTGCGAACTAATATGACTTTATGCAAATATCCTAACTCAGGAAATCGGCATTTAATAAGCATATACCGAAAACCGCTCTCGCCCCGCCAGACAAACAGTTCTATTAAGGCTTAAAAATAAATTGCCAGCTGGTGCATAACTTGCCGTATTCCTGTATAACCTTCGTTAAGCAACGCATAATTTATGCGTCCCAATGATCTAGAGATGATCGATTATGTTATATTGTAATTGCTACACAGCTCAAAGCAATTGCTATGGACAGCGATTTGTGTGGATCTGGGAAGTAAGGGTTTATAATTAATATCGGCTTTAGGGGGTCAGTTCATAAAACTATTGACTGAGGGTACGTCATGATGATGGGTGAATTTGATGTAGCGCATATCGGTTATGATATATTATAATAATTCTACAACTCTGAACAATTGCTATGGAACGCTATTTGTGGAACTTCTTTTCATTATTATGACTGGGATTAGAAGGCAATAACGGAATGTCTCCGGCTTTGTTAAGTATTATATCATTCAGCCATCTTGGAAGAACCATATGCATCAGTTAGATCTCGATTCAACATTAACAGTTAGAGTCAAACCAAACGAACATCGGGGTGAGGAATTGTAGTCAGTTTAATATTTATTATCACTAAACAAATCTTCTGGCGAGGTGAAATATGGCATGGGTTGAATCACGTGAGCAATATAAGTCACTAAAAGAATAAGAGCAGGGACGTAGGTCTAACCATGCAAATATTAAGTAGAGGTAACCTGCTACTTCATATTTTTGAAAAGAGAGTATCTTGAACGTTTATTATGTAATAATCGGTCTCTTGTTTTAGTCAGCAAAATACCTACCAGGTATAATGTTCATCAATTGAAGGGAAAAAAAAACAAATCAGTCATTATTACTATTCTATAACATTTACTAAAAGAATGACAGGTAGACGAACGCTGAGCTTTATGATGAAATACGTCTATTAATCTGATTTGATATATATCTTACATAAAAAGCAGGGTGTCAGTTATATGTGTCCTAAGAGCACAATGTGTAGTTAAACGTTTGCCTCCCAATAAACAAACAAGGCCAACAGTGATCCACCAATTACCTTCAATTCGCAAGCCACATATATTGTTCACCTAACTGGCCCGCTTTACCAGCTGGATACACAACTAATCTTGTATTCAAATCAAATTAAAGCCAAATTAAAGTCCATTTTAACCAGTGTGACCTGAATAAAATGACCACTGCATGTATTAGTCGAATATCTCTCTGTGATCCCGAGCGATGCAATAGTGGTAAATCTGTTATCGTCACATTCACGTGAGCTAATGTCCTATTTATATAAGATATTCACCAATGCCTGCTTTCAGTTTATAGATATTACTATCTACTGATGATAAGGGTTGAAGATACATTTACGAGTGATCTATTTGGCCATTTGATGATACCAATATGACTCTGACCTCGCAGAGGTGTGAAGCCGCCCATGAATTGCCAATTTGCCGGCCATCCCATGTTCCATGTTAAACTTAAATGATTGACGTAGGCGCCTATAGATGGCCTTTAATATAGGCCACCAACGACTGCAACTGATGAATAACTGTCGGAATCCAATCTTTACATTTGTAGACAGCATTTCTTGTGTTCAGACGCCATGCATTATAAATCATCGGTCAACATCTTACGACGACATGTTGTTACTGTTGCTGATTTAGATTATATGGTTTTATTGTCAATTTCTAAGTTAGATTAGCAAACGCCTAACTGTATGGTCTACATTACATATTATCATCAGCTGCATAGTAATGTTAATTTTGCTAATGCTTTGATGATGATTTAGCAAAGATTAATGACGACGATTGTAACAACAAACCTATGAGATCTAATGCGTGTGCACCTACACTGAATTCATCACAAAGATATGAACATTAGTTTGAGGTTTGTCACAGCGTGTTCATGCAAGTAATAAACGCGCCTAAACACAGGCTTAGCAGACCATAATGCGCTGCTATGAAGTGCGCTGTTGGTGCTTTTGATGATGTTACATTGGCGCATTGTTCAATCTTAGTCGGTGTACCTTGTCATCGTTGGCATTAAGTCAGCTTTCAGATGTGTTAGTAACATCTTAGAGGGCCACCAATACCGCGATCAAGACGCATGTGTCGTTAATGCAGGTGTTACTGGTGGTTTTAACTTTATGGCCAGACAGAAAGCATGTTATTTGTAACTTATGCAAGAGAGTATACCGAATTCATAGCCAGACGCTCTTCAACATTAAAATCTAACATGTAATTGCGTGTTAATTCCATTTTAATTCATTTTATTGAAATACCTCGGTTGGGATGACGAGAATATGCACACTGCTTATATCAAACGCGCGTTTAGTGATATGATGCAATGTGTGAATTATAATTATGCTGAGGCACCATATAATATGATTGTTTATCCATATGCTGTGATCGGTTCCGCAGGGTTTGCATATGCACAACATGCGCGCTGTCTACTAATAGCGGAAAACGTGGTTACGATTCAGAAAACATGTAGTTGTTTCATTATCAGTTTCGGTAAGGCTACCTACCTCACAGCAATAACAACATCCATGAGTTATTTAAACTCCTACTCCTACATATATCTACTTTGTTGTTGGTCCTTAATGGAATATGACACTGTTTTTCACATATTAGTGTATATACAATAAAGCCTTGCATCAAATTAATCTTGCACCCAGATATCATAAAGGGCGGCCCCCTTTAAGAATCTATCCAGAGCTATGTGGACCAGACCAGTCTCGAATGTAATGATGACCGAGTACTAGCAATAAACAGCTGGAGTTGTGGGCAAATCGCATTTTGGGGGCTAGATGTTGACCTCAATTAGTCACTATTATTGATGTGCCATAAGCTGTATGAGCGCAAAGAAATCACTTTGCAATGAAATGTGGTGAATTACATTTTCAAATTGTTGGAGCGTATAAGATGAGCATTCCACTGGTCATGGAACTAAGCTCAGCTATCAGACGTCATTGGGTTGATCGGAAAACGGAGTGAGACAGATGACGTCACTGATAACCTACGGTCTGGAATACATGATGTAAAAACGGTAATAAAACAGATTTGGGCGCGATGACTACACGAGACATAGCAACAGACTGCTTAAGTAAGAGCCAGTCGTATGCAGAATCTTGCCTTAAATGATCATTGCATAATTGTGTAACGGCGAAGGTACATGGCGATGATGGTGAAGTTTTTGTGTGGTATGTTAAGTTTAACCTTAGTTTTGAAGGTAAAATGGCGCTGTAACCAAGTCAATAATCTCTTGCGTTACAGACCAGAAAGTTAATTGGGAACGCAAGTGTTAACGAAGCACAGCCGTATAGGACCATTCACATCGCCACACCTATAGGTGGAAATTAGCAAAGCTCATATAATGGATAATTCGTTTCCTTTCTATGGAGTAATTCATCGCATTAGCTACATGACTGTGTTGGTCCCCGCAAAATGAGTGAATTGGCCGATATTGGCATCATTTGGTCCCGTGATTCCTTATGGTGATTAATACACATAAGATAAAGGATGTTAATCGCATGTAATTCACTTACTTAATTGGTTGTTTCGTATGATTTAACAAGGAAATGGAACGAAATAGTTATAATCAATAAAATTGCATACATCAACTGCCAAATGTGTGGTCATCGCTTAAATGATGCTAGAACAACGTGCATAAAATTGACAGCAATATAAAATAACAACATGGTGCACTCGAGCTAAGCTTTAACGATTGATACGTATCACAAACGTTCATCTCATAATTGTGGTGAGTTCGAGGTTCTTTCCGTAGCAAAACAACTCAAACCCTTCAGTGACTTTAAACATTCTGCAAAATTTCTCAACTATCATTTTAATTAGTATATATATACATATGTATATATATATAGATATATATATATTTATATATATATATATATATATATATATATATATATAATATATAGATATATATATTAGAGATATATATATATATATATATTATATATATATATATATCTATATATATATATATATATATATCTATATATATATATATATATATCTCTATATATATATATATATATCTCTATCTATATATATATATATATATCTCTATATATATATATATATATATATATATATATATATAGATGTGCAATATGTGCTCTGTACATCATATTCAGTGGAGCATGACACATTAAAAGGGTCTAGTTGTGAATATCGAACCGTCTGGAAACTTATTTGATTGTTTCATCATCAACAATCAAATAAAGTAGTGACACATTCACACTAACGTACCAACATTATCATAGTATCTTCAAGTGTCCATGTATCTTAACAGTAGCCAGTGTGAATTACTAACAATGGCTGCGTTGGCATCGTCTGTGAGGATTCATATGCATTTCGATATGGTTGTATCCTGCAAAATAATAGCTAGAACACACTAAACAAACCGGGTTGACATTAACTGGAGCCATTGAGGGCGATGACATTATTTCCATTTATTTGCTTACTATCTCCCGGTGTATAGCTTACCTGGCCATAACGTAGACATGATTTCCTGCTGCCATCAAATCGAGCCCTTATTGAGCCTAATGGTGTCCATCAGTTTGTGAGCTGCTGAGCAACTGCAATTATTGTTGCAAATGGCCTTATAAATGGCATATAAAACTAATCATTATATTTGTTGGGACATTAACACTGTTAAAAGTACGTAAAAGGAGAAACTGGCTAGTTTATTTTGGCGACTATGGTTGTTAAAAGAGCACAATATTTGACTTATAAATGAAACCGTCTTTATAGGCGATATTATTCCTTATTTGCTATGATATCAAATTGTTAATATGGGTGAATTTGCGCAGCAGACTTCTGCTAGCCTGTTACTATTTTGTTCATTTATGACCTGATAGAAATTATCACCCATTATTAATGGCATTCGTTAAAGAGCGGCATAAACTTAACCTTCAATAGCAAATATTTCAGCAAATGCATAAGGTTTTACCGTATGGACATAAACATTTATGATAAGTTTACTACTGTTATAACCGACATTGCAATTGCTGATATTTCAACATTTATCTCATGTTTTGATGTTTACTTCATCCGAGCTAACAACCATTTTGTCCATTATGGATGTAAATTGAAACTCTGGTCTCCTGCCTGCTCTGATCTAGCCGAGATACATTGTCCTCTATTTATCGTCGTTATGATCAATAAATTTGGTTTAAGTTAGTTATTATTTTAATACTAATAAGCAACACAACCCCGCATTACATATATCTAGTCACATATCACCGATTTAGCCGTATATGTCACACCCGTCGTTTGTATCAAGCCCAATATTCGGAGGATTTCGACTGATACATGAGAGTTTTGCAGTCCCTGTAATGAGTTTGGAAGGATATATTATGCAATCACAAGTGCGCGAGTCATTAAGACGAACATTTATCATCGATAATTACATGGATAATCAGGTAGGGCAATATTGATTCGCGTAGCAGATAGTGTTTACCACGATTTTGTGATTGACAAGGTTTAACAAGATTCAGCTTATTCAGTGTCTATTTGGCCCAATCAAACGCGCTGCAACTACCAATATTCTTACTTACACCTCTTGGAGCGCTTTATCGATTTACCCCTCCATGTCAGTGTAAGCAGAAATATAAAAATAATCTGAAGATACCCATGCCCCGGGAAATTATAGTGCTCAACTCGCACAAACCCCCAACATACAACACTTACCTGTTTGTAGAAATGTCTGAAGCTTGCAATTCTTTCAAAAAGCACATTGGCTTTAAGGTTGTAAACATACATACCAAAAACGTTTCTTCTTTTTACCATGTAGGACAGGTAGTTGGATGATCTGCACTAGTTATGTTTATATGAGGCGTCTTTTTATGTGATCCATTTCAAGAATAACTCCACGGATTTGTATTCCATTGCGTTTGGCAGTCTGGTATGGGATATAATGGACCAGTTGACGGTACCACACTGGTCTTGAATAGCTACGATGTTGGCCATGAATCGTCTATTTACGACTATCCGACGTCGTAATAGGCTTGTATAGATGAGATTAGTGGCCAAAGATAGACCCTCAGTTAAAGCATCCACATACTGTGAAATCGTTGGACGCATCATCTTCTATCAATGCTAGACATGGCTTATACCAATCAAGCACTTTTCTGTTGATTTAACTGTAATTGGTGGCTTTTTTTGCATGGGGTTGATGCTACTGTATGATTCCACAAATCGGGTCGCGATTAGTAAGGCAAGCTAACAAAACGGCCAAACGATGCGGTAGAGCACAAGAAACTTTTACATACCTGAGGCTCGTGTAATTATATTCCATTTTAACGTATGACACACGGAGTAACACAATAACATCCATTTACTTTGACAATGTGATGGTGATGGAGATTATAATGATGACCACTGATGAGGTAACTTTAAGCTCGTTACTTGTGTGAAACAAAAGGAACAAACGTTGGTCCATTTAAAAAGTAAACACATAAATATGCTTGGCCGAGATAAATAAAAGTATGTTTCAAATCAATGTATGATGTTACTAATGACAAGCATAAAAACGACGCTCTACATCAAGTCATTCCTTGCGAGTCCGGACACACTAATACTTGTTTATGTCCCAATAAGACTCCTAACCACACCTGCTGCTTACGATGCCGACACGAGTTATAATGCACCATTAACCAGTGGTTGCATTTTCGGCTAGCAAATCGTGCGGATCTTATTTATAGAAAACGCAAATATTTATAGTATTTAAAATATTGCTTGTTCAATCATTTCAACAAGCTGCTAAGTGGTGCGTACACCATACAAACCACGCACTGAGCATTTGTGTGATGGCATTTCATTGTATTATCTAAAGATATGTGCCACCTACAGACTGCAGCACGAACACGATATATTACGTTATTGTATTTTATTATCAATGCGTCAACCATTTCCATTAGATTGTATGCAGTTTATCGTTTCTAATATCAAATACTACAGCCAAGTCGACACTGAGCTATATTTATGGAAGATATAGTCGGTTATTTGACTGGGACGATATTGCAGTGGCCTTGATTGGGTGATATAGCTGGCCATGATGTGCCTATCAACCAACCATCTCCTGTATAAATAAGTTATATGAATACCGCAAAGATACGTGTGCAGCTGCTGACGAGGAATACTGACATGGCAAACAGAGAGGTGCGGAAGAGCGGATAGAGCGGATCACTTAATAAAGGCAATATCTTAATAAACTGAAACTAGCCAAACACAGTGGGGAGATGATAACATGGGTACCGTCCTCGGGCGCATCCCGGTCTTTAACATTGGCACTTACCCAGTTTTCGTTTCCCCGCCATGAAACAACTCATCGTACAGTCTCTCAGTATGTCCTCTCGCACGGAAATTGTGCCGTTTGGTTTAACAAATGACTCAATTCAATTCATCATGAAATTTGTATCCTCTTCCCATCAAGCCACCGCCTAATAAGAATGGTAACTCAGCAAATCGTTTAAAAAGGCGCGTTAAGTACCCACCCTTGCCACACACGCTATAAATCTTTCGCTTTAAGTAGTAAATTGCCAGCTTGTGCGCGACTGAAATCACAGGTAGTTTTTATGCGTTGCCGTCACAACACAACTCATTAGGTAAGCGCATCCAAGATAATGCCTATATAGATTTAATTATCTATCAATTAATAAGCAGCTTTAAACGACTGCCAGATAACGCACATTGAGACCTGAATCACGCGTGGCTCTAAATTATAAGTGCGACAAGCGACTTTAAGGATGAAAATGCCCTGTCGTCGCTAACCTTAAGTTGTTTCCTACATGGGTACGTCATTGATTGTTGCACCTGTGTGGTAAGTCATTATGCAGCGCTGAGAAAAACAAGTTGCTTATATGATTACTGAATAAATTACAAAAAATAAGGGACCGATTCGGCGTGCATGAAACAAACCGGTAGCATGACGCATGTCAAACTATACTAACTCCGAATGATTATATCTTCTATTACAAAAAGGATAAGTTGTAATGTCACCAAAACAAAATCAATGACCACTTAAGGAGGATGGCGGACTCGAAATGGCTGACACTGACTCACAGTCATTTATATACAACGCTGAGTAGTGGTTGTGGATAGAAATGTATTATGTTTGCAGGCGGGATGCCATTCGTTGATTTACGATTTCGTTACGCCTTTTTGTCCATGAGTTCAACATATGATGCGGTTAATAATAAAGTAATTTCTTAAGTAAGAAACTGCTATTTTGAGCTTCCGAGCTCGAAGCATTTCGGTACTTTGAAGGGCTTGGCGAATTTTTTGGGGATGCTCTAAATGTAGAACTAGTCGATTATCTATCCGTCATTCATTTTTCAAAGACATCAAATAATTACACGGGTAATTTGGAAAAGGTTGAGTTGATTTCAAACTCTGACCCTTGTGGTCATTGACGCAGAGAACGTGTTCATATCAATTTAATTACGTCTGTCGATACATTATCATTTATCAACTTAAATGTAATGAGCGCTTGTAACCATGGTGAGTGTGAATTTGGAGCACAAAAACATGAATGCAGTCAAAGCAATATTGGTTTTAAGAATATCAAATATCAAGGCTATTCTTAGCTTAGATAGCATGCATTTTTGAAGTAATTTGGATTGAACAAATGACCATGTTAAAGATATTAGCTTACAATATTATCATTTGACGTTTTATAAGACGTCCACTGCAGTAGCCTCGATTCTAGGGATTAGCGATAACATACATAGATATATTGTCTTCGTGATCATAAGCTCAGTTGAGTTACGCTTACAACGTAATACTCACTGTAGGTCGCCATGACTAAAATAAGTTGCGTACTAGAATCACGAAGAAATTGGAAAGGAAACGGGAAATCAGTGGAATAGGAATGATAGTTTTGTAATGCTTACTATTCAAGTCAAATATTAACTAACTATATACAAGATGAGTGGAAATAGGGTTATTGAATCAGGCTGATCCAATATATATTTAACTGCAAATTAGATGCGCAATAAAAACAGGGTTTATAAATCCACGACCGCTTTATTTCAAGGTTGCAAATCTTAGTAATAGTTGGCATGTGTGTATATTTTCATTTCGTCACATGCACAGAAGCATTATCTGAGATGTATTGTAGTCCCTAATCCGGAAACTGTAAAACGGATATTATTCAACAATAACTGAGCACGAGGGAAAACACACTAGAAATGATATATACGGCTTCAAACATCAATCAATGCTTAGACGCTGTCAAGCCACCTATCCTAAATCAATAATGACCGTATTACAGAGTATCCTCTTACTTGAACCTTTCGTGTTATGATTATTATATTTTTCATTATCTTTTTCACTTTTTTGCACTTATCTAAATGAAAATTTTCTACTATATTTTTATATATATATCCCTTATCATTGGTAATTGAAAATTGTTATATATATATATATATATATATATATAATTTGAACTCCTATACGACGGCGTTTTATGTTAAAATTATGACTATTTTTGTCCAAATCTGAACTATAAGGATACTAGTTTTTGATGTCGAACATAGGTTATGCTGCACATGCAAGCAGCCGGTGCATTTGCTGCTATTTGGGCCATTTTCTATGTAAAACGCAGCTATTTGGGTCATCCTAGAACATATTTGTCAATACATCACGAGAGCTCATATAATAACGTGATGGGACTACTAAATAGATTGGAAAATATGGTAAATACCCAGGACTTAATTAATATCGTAGCTATTTCAGGTGCCGGACCCAATGAAAGTAGGCCAAACTATAGTCTAAAAAAGTCCACATGGCTGCATCCACCCTTGTTTGCCGCATGGCTTATTGCTGTTTACGGGCTGCGATCATTTGTAGTTACATCCATCTAGACATCATACACTCTTGCTTGCTCTCCCTAACATTTGCATTTTAATCTCTGAAGTAATGTGCTCACATACAACTCAGGATACTACATACACTGATGGTAAAAAGGTAAGGATACAGTTATATTGTCACAAATATTCACCAACAATTTAGTATATATGTTTTTATCTTGGAGCACCCCCATCATCTCCTTTCTTAAACATGTTCACGGCTTTGTGTACCAGAACACTTCTGTTTGTACAAATGACTTACTTTCAGCAAAATATGATGATGTAAGATTATCATTATTGGCTTGGTAGGTCATGACAAAAATCATAAGCCGACTTAAACGTGTGAAATAACGCTTTCGCATTGTTCTAGCCACTAAGACCGGCATTTAACAAAGCACTCCCGTTTGACAGAAGATGCCAATCTTGGCTAAATATTGGTCTGATTCGCGATTAAGGCATTGCATGGTCTAGAGTCAAATGAACATTATGCTTAATGTACCGGATTATTTTTTTACATTATTATCTGTCTTATCAAAGCATATTAGATTAGGTCATCATAGAGCGACAGACACCAAGTTGATGCGAAGCATCACACCAATTATCACCAGGATTGAATCGAACGTGAATTAGAAATTACCATGTTACTGATTCAAAGTGAATTCGTGAAATGCTAGCGATTGATTGTTATTGAATACCAGACTATTCCCTCGGAAGGCTTTTGCTAATTTAGACCAAACATTTTGCTTTCAACGACATTTTGAAGGCGACACCACCTGCCTTAAAAAGTCATCATGCCGACCTGGTGCATTCAGAAAAATTTGATAAGAAACCTAAAAACATTCCAAAGATAACTATTATGCAGCAGTATTATTATTTGACGGTCAGCTATTATTTAGAAATGGATTGCAGTAGATTACGATGCTCAATAACTTATAAAAACTTCATTCCTCTTTCAAACATTTTCTCAATAATTAGGTCTTTTAGCAATTTCAGTAATTAAAATACGGCTACAGACGCATACAATCGTAATTGGCTTATTTCCCGCGACATTAGCTTTGATTAATGAACATATTCCCTCAATTTTGCAAACTACATGTTATGACCAGTTCGCTTTCAAACGTATGATCACCGAACCTATTGAGTATTGACCTAAAATTGACTTTCAAGGATAGCAATGTCACCTGCGCCTTATGCAAATTCATAATCGAACTCAAAAGACGGCGGTAATAGACACCAGAATGTCTATATACGTTACTTCTAATGAGGACAATACCATTTCGTGGGACATACAAAGTTCAATATTCTAGTGTTTTACCCACCTCTCAGTAGCTCGTACTACATTACATCGTTGTCTCTTCTCATTTTTTTTTGTATGTACTAAACAGAATACTGACTAGAACTAAATTAATAGATCTAGATATAAACGGCGCTCATTGAGATAAAAATATGACTGATGTTACCCACCCCACCATACCGCATACACGACCATATAAAGTGTATTAAACTTTATTACTGCCGCAATCTAGTCATACAATAATTTTTCTATGAAGACAAGGCAATGATGGTTAGCGATTTTTTAGTCGGCTAGTTCAATATGGCCATGACCAAGTAATATTTTGGCCGCAAATGCCCCTGTAACAGGCATATTGAACTAATCATTGGTTCTACTGGGGACATAGGTACCATTAATTTACATATAAGGAACATGTAGCTGGACAGTTGTTAACACAGCAGCTGCCATCAGCTACCTTTGACTGTTGAAGCAGGCGATCATGTACACCGGCGATATGTCAGTTTAGCCATGATATAAAATTACTTCGTTATAGCGTTGGTTCAAGCAGGCAATTCCTTAGCCATTGATGCTCAGTAATGAATCCAGCAAGGCGATAATGGCACCATCTGCCTTGGACATATGCCTTAATATGCGAGGTTGTTTTTCTAGTCTGATGCCCTAAATCTGGTTTACTCAAGAAAACCGGCTTGCGTTATAGCTCTGCTCCCGCAATAACGACTACATTAGTAAAAACACGGAACCGATTGGAGAGGTATTATTATCAGTAACATTTTTGAGTAATTTTAGTTACTCAGCAACAGTATCTAAAACTTCATGTCGTGCAATTTAATCTGAAACTGTTTTCTCCCAGGGGATTACAATGAAAGGCATACTTGTTAATGAGTGCTCAATTAGTGTCGCTACCCTGTCCATGCAACGCCATTACCGCATGCACACATATTATGCCAATTGTTCTTTTCCATAACCCTTCATAACTTAAGAAGGTGTGTTAATGATGATTAATTATAAACGACTTATACTATCGTTGTCAACTTGAAATTACTGTAAAATGCCTAGGCGTTGGCTACTGCTCGAACACTGCAGAAAATCTGCCGAAGTATTGAAACACTGTACACGTGATCGAATTTTCGTAGCGTGCAAATGTGATGTCGCAGATTATATTCTCGAATATCAAGTGCGTCTTACGAAACGCCGCTAAGTATTAGCGTTTGCCAGTCTTTCATTATTTTTATATGAACGCTATTTGCCGTTAAGCTTATAAACGTCATTGCATTGGTCCGTACTCGGCTTCTTCGTATTCTACTCAGCATGTCAGCTATGACGAAGGTTTGCTGCGGCCAACTGTCAACCCTGCGCTTGTCTGGGAGGAACAGTTGGAAACGGCACGAACCTACAAAAGAGATCACAGGACAAGAGAGTTCAACGAGAACTGCATGCGAGAACATTTGGGGAAGATTAGGGAGTGAGTGAACCTATTCCTCTTGGTGGATCTAACTCTCCCTGCCTCTACTGCAGAATGTGAGCGTGGCTCGGCTCAATGGGGCTTATCAAGAGTGACTAACGCTCCAGCCTCAATACAACCACCCTAAATGACATCATGACAATAATGCTTCATTCACCAGACATTGACAGCTTTGACCCATCAAGGGCCGTTAAGTTACGACGGCCCCAGAAAGAAGCGAATCATGTTCATGAATGGCAAAGGTGGCACTGATGAGAAGAGTAATGATGAGGGAGATGCCACTACTACAGTGAGTGTCGCTCTTGCAAGGCTCCAAGAACTTGCTTGCGGTGAGGAGCTAAATGACCTCCTAGGTTTATGTATGAGCTGTTGATTCACTATATACCTCTAGAGAATGAAACAATTTGGTGCAATTTTTATTGCTACAGCAGAATTCCTTGAAATGATGTACTCTTTATCTTTTATCCCACTCATTACCAAACGAGAGTAACAAATCGTTCCTCCACACAGCACAATTATATATCCGGTATTTAGTGTTCAGATGTTAGCGACCATTTTCCAGTGTTCTGTATCGACCATGACATTAAAACTAACACTAAATGTGACCAATTGTACTACAGACAAATCTCTGGCCAAAAAGTAGATAAATTCTGGAGGGATGTTTTAGACACCAATGACGCACTGGAGTCATACACAAGGTTCTTTTGTACTCTTAAAGATTCATACGATGCCTGCTTCCCAATTCAACAATCAAAATCGAAATATAAACATAGATATAAATGGCTAACATAAGGAATAAAACAAACCATCAAAGTAAAAGATAAATTTTACATAAAAATCATGAAATACCCCATGCTAACCTACCAAACTCAATTCAAATGCTACAAATGTAAACTGCGTTCACTAATAAAAACAAGTGAATAAACTTACTTTGAAATGCCTTTACTAAAACCAAAAGTTATACGAGGAAGTTGTGGGAGTTGATTAAAGATGTCCTTAACAAGAATAAGCAGACCAAACTATCAGCAGAATTCATCATTGATGGTAAAACTACCACTGCAAACAAGTTCAACAAATTCTATCTAAATGTAGGACCTATCCTTGAAAAAGAGATATCTGCTTGTAATGTAGATGTTCTTACATATTTAAAGTATGCGAATGCTGACTCTCTATTTATTAGAAACACAGATGAAATACAGGTACCTAATATATTAAAATGCCTGAAACACTCAAGTCCAGATTGGGTTGACACACGTCCAATCATAATAAAAAGCACTTTAACACACATTATGAAACCCTCAGTTCACACGCTTTACATGTCACTAATAAGTGAAATTATTCCAAATGAACTAAAAATCGCTCCAGTTATTTCGATATTCAAAAATGGCGACTCCTCACAGATTAGTAATTATAGACCAATATCAGTTCTTCCGTGTATTTCTAAGATACTAGAACGATTCATGCATACTCGACTTACTGAATATATATGTAAGCACGATAAATTATATAATTATCATTTCGGTTTTCGAAAGAATCACAGCACCACTCTATCTATATGCTACTTGGTTGATAAAATTATTAATGCTCACGAAGAACACAAAAATGTTTAGGGGATTTTCATTGATCGAAGTAAAACGTTCGACACCATCAATCACCATATTCTTGTAAGAAAATTGGAACACTACGGCATTATATGCAATGCATTAGAGTGGTTAACAAATTATTTGTGCGAAAATACCAATATGTTACTTACAACGGTGTCCACTCTGAACGTGGGCGTATTACTTGTGGCCCAATTTTGGGGCCACTCTTGTTTTTAATCTATGTCAATGATATTATTAATGTATCAAACTGTATGCATCCTATACTGCATGCAGATGACATCAACGTGTTTGTAACTGGTAAGAACATTGATGATATGATAAACTGTGACAATGTGAAGCTTACAAATTCAGTACTCTGGCTGAATGCCAGTAAGCTTTTGTTGAATGTCAACAAAACACATTATATGATATCCGCCCCTGGGCGCTATATAAATATATTATTTATTTCATCATAAAAATATGACATATGGTCATAAAAATATGACAATATAGTAAAGTCAATCAGTCATACAATACAATGTCTATACAATTATTTTACATCGTGATAGCCATAATATATATCTTACTTGATAAGAGAGCATAAGATAGAATCGTGTTTTCATAATCAGTACAAAGAAGACTAATTATGTTTGCCAGATTGGAACGATCCACCCCGACCGTAACGTGATGCATTCTTACGAATTCCCGAAAGGCAGTAGCTGTGACCCTGTTAATAGCATCATTAGCATCCGGAATCTTCAGGGACCTTTATCCTATTGTAAGGCGTGACCATCAAAAGTGGTCAGCAATGTGACTAATCGTATTAGATACGGCTGAACCGCTGCCAGCTAGGGCTAGACAGCCCCTTAATATAGATAAAACGTTTGTAGATGAGAAGGGCAGCACGCACAAAAGAAAGAGATCTTGCTAATAGCTGGGATTCAATGCCTCTGTCATCACAGATCCCGGGAAGTAAGTTGCAGTGGGTGATGTTAGGGATCCCCAAGACTAGTCGCACACACTTGCGCCAAGATGTGAAAAATTCATCAACAAAGCGACTATCAAAGTCCCAAAGTTGAGATCCATGGGCAATTACACAATGCGATTTAAAAGGTTTGTATCGAACCTCCGGAGGGCAGAGATGAAAACGTGACAACACCGACTTTGTATATCAGTGGTAGACCGATTTATTGTTGCAGACTTAGAGTTAGTGAACATGAGATTATCTAGGTGAAACGCACTCTCCGATAAAGGGACAACACAAAAGTAACACAAAAGTCAATAGAGCCCCAGCCCGCGTCCGACCTCGAGCAGAGTACAAGAGGTACTGAGACTTAGCGTCATTGAACTTGTGACTCAGACGCACCGCGCACTCAGCTGAGAGATCCAGCATGCGAAAAAGGGCAGACTTACATGGTGCCAAAAGAATTATATCATCAGCATATGAGAGTGCATCTGCAAACGAATGGCCAAAATGGCAGCCCACTCCAGAATTTTGAAGAGCGAATAGCAATTTTTCAGCGTAAATGGAAAATAGAACAGGAGATAGAATGCCCCTCTGTCTCACACCATTACTTAAAGCAAATGGCTCAGACAAGGTGGCATTCCATCTAACATGGGCAGTCTGACAAACATGTAAATGTAAGAGTGAACAAATAACGAGTGGGCAAAGGCCCCTACCTAGCAGTTCAGAAAAAAGCGTGGTATAGCTAACACGATCAAATGCTTTGCTAGCATCTAAGAGCATGACATGCAAGTCATTGTCTGCATTTAAATAATGCTGGATGACTTCACTTGCAACAAACGTACAAGCCGAGGTCGATAGCCCCTTCTTGTACCCAAATTGCAAGTCAGAGGTCGAGAGCTTATGTCGATGTATTTCGAGTATAGTCAGCTCAAAGAGTTTACTAAAAGGGCTATTGAGCGCTATCCCTCAGTTGTCATTTAATGACTTCTTCAAATTCTTCGGGATAGGTACGATAGTCGCATTTAGCAAAGATCTAGAAGCAGTGCGTAACATTGTGGAAAAAAGCAAGGCAATATGAACAAAAATTTCAAATGTGTTTAGTAAGTGATCAGTGGTTAGCGTTCCATCACTTTACCAGGTTTTAGTAATTTCAGGGCTTCCCGGACGTCCGATACAGAAATAGTATGAGAACAATAGCAATTCGAGGAACAACACTCAGTCTCAATTTTGTCGCAGACCTCAGACTCAAGACGTCCATTTCGTCCCTGTCGAAGGATACACTATTATAAAGATTCTCCCATTTCCCGCAAAATGCGTCTGCTATGGGGCCGTCTCCCGTTTTAATGTCAACCGTGGAAGGGCTTGGTTTCCGTATACTATTAAGTTTCTTAGCCTCAACCCAGAAATCCCTCGAACTGCTATTGTTCAAAGAATCTGTCATTTTGACAGCGGTCAATGTGTGTCTATCCCGTTTTACTTTTCTATGGGCGCGTTTGTACTGACCCCTGGTGTGGCGACGAATCTGGGTCACCCAGCCTGTCCTTGGACGCCCAAACTGGACCCAAATTAAATGCCAAAACAAGGATGCATCACGGTACCTACGGACGTGATCGCTCCAACCTAGTGTTCTAGTTCCAGCTAGCTTAGTTTTCGGTACGGAACGTAGTCCCTCATCAACTAATAATGATGCGAGCTGATTACAATAATTACTAATGTCATCAGAATGTAATGTACAGTGACAATCTGAACAAAGAATAGCATCGATATGGACAGTAATAGATAGTAAGCGATTTCGAATCTTACTACGATGTGTATCAATAGAACTATCGGTAGCCTCCCGCCAGCACAATCAAGTGATTGGGCGTTAAGGGTCGATTAGCTGAATTTTGGAATCAAAAGCGAAATGAACCAAGGCTCATGGCCAGAAGTGTTGTTGCTATCATGTCGAACAAAGTAATTGGATACAGTGCCTAACAAGTTTTGACTGACGAAAAAATGATCAATGATAGATCTTTCACCATTGATTTGGCTAGTAAATGTGTACATTTGAATCGGGTTCATGGAAATCATTATCATACATAAATCGCGTTAGTGATCGAGTAAGAAGAGAACCTAATCGGGACAAATCAGTATTCATATCACCACCGATAACAATATGGTCAATACCTTGAATTGATGCTAAAAGACTACTAGACGCTAAAACTTCATCGTAGCATAACATATTTTCAAGACAATGGTTCGTATCAGTTGGCATATAAATATTACAAAGTAATACACTCATATCTGCCGTTTCCACAATCACCGCACACAATCTACGATTGCCAGATTCAATGGGAGTGATACTGCATTGGAGATTAGAATTCAAAAGTATAGAGCAACCGCCATGGGGCCTACCCTGCAAAAGAGTGGTGCTGTCTATGGCTGATACACCATGACAACAGATATTTGGCAACTTAGAGGCGAGAATACCTAAGTTTGCATCAATGAGCCAATGCTCCTGAATAATAACGAAATCAGCAGTGCTACACAACTTTCCTATGTACTCAACCTTGTCCGGTCCAAGACCATGGGCCAAAGGCGACGATGATGATGATAATGATGATGAGGAGGAGTCAAGTTAGATAACAAATTGACATGGCAGTCTCACTATCAACATATTAGATTGAAAATCGCTAAAAATATTGGCTTACTTTGTAAGGCGAAAATATTTTTAAATCAGCTGCCAAGAAATATACAAACTCACTCGTTAAATTACAGCAACTATGCTGTAGAGTAATGACTGGTTCGTTGCCATTATTTAAATGCTTAAACATGTTACGTTTAACTGAGTTGTTTGAATACTGTATCATGTTGTTTATGTTAAATAGAAGTGATTTGCCTCAGGTATTCAAACTAATGTTTCGTAGATTATCCTCTGATAATACAATTACTACTAGACAGACTAGACATTTTATTGTACCTTTATGTAAATCACAGGTTGCCTATAATAGCGTACTCTCGAGAAGCGTGAAAATCTGGAACGCAAATTGTCTAATTTATATTGTTCATTGCATTCTTTTAAAAAAGCTCTACGAATTCATTTTCTTGCAAAGTACATTGTATGAAGTATGAACTCCTGGTACATGCTTTTGTTTTATTTTTACAGTACTACACCTATAAGTGTATGATAAATTATTCTTGATTCTGTTCAACTTTTTTCTCTTAAATGCAATTTATTTTCTGGAAACATGATACGAGGACTCATACATCTCATGATGTCTCGTCCTCATTGTCACCAACGAACTTTGTATATTTTACTTCAATTAATATTGATAATGAATGATATGATGTTGTTGTTGACATATAAATCTGCATTCATTCACTGATTCAAACGCCTACATGCATTTGAGGAGTTGGCCGATAATAAGAGACGTGGTCATCATGAGCAGCAACACATGATGATGATGATGATGATGATGATGATGATGATGATGATGATGATGATGATGATGATGATGATGATGATGATGATAATGATGACGACGACAAAGGCGATGATGATGATAATGATGATGATGATGATGATGATGAGGAGGAGGAGGAGGAGGAGGAGGAGGAGGAGGAGGAGGAGGAGGAGGAGGAGGAGGAGGAGGAGGAGGCGGAGGAGGAGGAGGAGGAGAGCAGGAGGAAGAGCAGGAGGAGCAGGAGGAGCATATATCGGCCGCGGTGATTACGATAATGTTGATCATCATGATCACAGTGATTTGACTTCTTGCACACATTGTTTACTGCAGTACATTACATTACCATTCCACCATTTCTGTCCAGAACAGCTGTCCATAGGCACCTAGCATATTCTGCAGTCGAAGATTCCATTACATGAGTTTCAACGGCACCATTCGAACAAACAAACGAGCGCAAATGATACAAGGAAGGGGAAACGGGATAATGGCGAGGATCTTAGGGTTTGCAGATCGTTGCTGAAATATATAAGAGTTACGCACATCAAATGTAAATATACTTAACTTATATGCTCCCGAGATAATAAAGGCATCAACATATTCATAGTGAATTGCAGGATCTACATTATATATGGAACATTAGGGAGAAAGCATGTTAGGCTTTGTGATTGTTGCAATTTATAATGTCATTTCGCTTGCATAAATATAATTATGAATACAATAATCGCTATTATGAAAAAAGTTTGAATACATAACTGCTACGGACAGTATATAATTGCAAAAATAAGAAAAGAGGAGGTCAATGGCTTTCATAAACGCTTCTGTCTATTTTAATACCGCTTATCTGTGAATTGAAAATTATAATCTCAGACAATAACCAACTACATACACTCAGTTTACTGACTACCACAAATGATTGTCTGATGGTGTCAATGAACTCAACGATCAATTATGTCGGAAACAATTGGTCGAAAAGGAAAATGAAATAAAAGCTGTTATGCATGTACTGTTATGAGACTTTCCGCTTGTGTTACTGATGTTAAGATACAACGTCAATTGCCTGGGGCACTTGGTCACTGAAGCTTTGACACAGCATACTAAAACGCAAGAATCAACCAATCAACATCTTTCTAAATGTTATTGGAATGATGCGCCTTATACAATTGGTTACATTTTATAACAGTCATTATAAGTTTTAAAAGCGTAAGTGTCAGACATGTTAATAACAGACATACATATCCATTAAACAGCTGTAAATGAGATGATAAATTCTTATCTCATTCTTCAGCTTCTTGGTACTTTATTTATCGATAGCAATGGATAAACCGAACATGGGTATAAAACCTCATTATGATATTACGTTGGTCTATGCTGAAATTGAAAGGCATAATGCGATAAGAAATGAACACTGACCAGAAGTTATTACGGAAATATTATGGATATAAATGATGACAAACAGAGGAAGGCCTGACAAGTCGAGAAAGAACTGGCATGAACGAGAATTTATGACGAGCAAACACAGGGGTGACGAGCACGAAACGACCTGATAAGCAGAAAAATATATGACATACGGCTAATGGCTAGACAAGCCGAGCAACACATGACCAGCAGGTATAAACTGACGGAATATAATATGCTTTGTTTATGGTGTTCAGATTATTTGAAGATAAGATTTTCAGAAATGGCTCCGTCAGTCTGGTTCCCTTCATTCGCATTCGGAAATCAACATAAGTACACTCTCTCTGGCATCATGAGATGTGATACAAAGACAAGTCTCTCATCAAATATAAGTAGTTTGTAGAGCTCATCTCCAAGTTAAATCTGGTTATGGACTATAAAGACGCAATACATAGTTGCTGTTTTGCGAATAGCGTCGATTGTGAAAGCCGGTTCACATGAGGCAGTCGACTTGAGTCCTTATGAGAGATATCATGAGGGAGTGTGTATTTCGAAATGCAAGATTCAATAGTATAGGTGTTTAAGTAATCTCTGATCATAATTGTCTATGTTGAAGCATGACTTCCTCCCCCGTATCAAATTGAGCTTGTAAATGGGTTTACAAATCTCTGCTAGGCCTGTTGACACTAGACGATGGCTGCATTAGGCCGATCTATTCACCAACAACTTCGGGTTTTGAGCAACATTACTGAGTGTACACCAGTCGAGATCAAAGACACTGCCATCTCATTTTCAGACGCATCCACGTATACAACGTGGCTCCCAACATATAGATTGAGAACGCTGCTCATGATACATTGCATTCTTAAATGATACATAATTGATTGTGAATGGGTTAAACTAAAGGAAAGACTGCAGCTGTCCATTTTAATTGAGTTGCCTTTTGACTAAAATTCTTAATTGAGGTCACTTAATTTGAACAGTTGCGACCCTGCAACACACTCTTGCTGTCCGTTTACGTCACGTTCTTCATATATATTACCTTCGATTCTTGTTGTATCTTTATAGCATAAAAACCGATACACAATTAGGACTCACGCCGATACTGGCCAACATTGCAGGAAATCGACAATTACACAACGCACGGTTTATGCAGATTCTTAACACAATTGACAGATTTACCTTGTACAGGGAAGGGAAAATGGTGACCATCTAAACCTCTGCCAACCCGTATTAAAATATATCAGTATTGCAAACGTCAGATGTAAGCACGATGAACAGGTCCCTAGTGTCACCCTATTCGATGTGAACTTTACAGTTTGAATAACGTAGGAGGCACCGGATTATCTACACAGGGAAAATATGTTCTATCTTATGGCTGATGCTATTGCATATTCTAATAAATAATGTTACCAATCAACTATGCTTTAAATATGGCCACATGCATGACGCGAATTGGACTTTCTATTGCAAACCAAGTATACTGACATGATGAACAGAGTGGTTAAACCTCCACAGGAAAAAAGTGCAGACATAAATGAACCCTATATACAGACAACCACTTTCTTTGAAACCGTTCATTGACTAAAAGGATCCATATATAGAAATTGATAGTCAGGTGAGACATTATTCAGAACCCTCAATGTGGCAATTTATCCGTTAGCAACAGTCTCCACCAATAAATTTCCGCTAGGAGTTAAATCAATAATTGAAAAACGTAGCTTTTATAATATGCTGCGACTTTACAGTTGCAGTAGGTTAGGCCAACTAAATAGTTAAACATAACGAAATACCACACGAAGCCGTCAGTGGAATTAATTTAAACACGAAAATAGCAGATGACCATCATATTTTAGTCATGGCGACACAAACTGAGCCCGACGTTACGAACTTTATCCAGCTAAGCATATAATCATGCAGAATACTAAGTTAATTTACCAATGAGATGATGAAGAAGACTGGGAATATGACATGAGAATGATTATAAGAACATTACGTCCATCCGACATACATGCGTTCATCACTGGTCCATAAATATATGTCCGCGTTCCTCCTTTGTTACCAGTCTTGTGGCTTAGACGTCTATTAGTTGCGTCGGTGGCACACACGTTACTAGTAAATTTAGGATATGTGCTATCAGGAACAATTATGTGTTATTTTTTGTTGAAGCAAACAGAAGTAATTGTAACGATGGCGTCATTCATACATGCTTTGAGGCAATATAAAATGGAGCGACTTGTTTTAATACGACGCATGCCCACAGCGACCTAGAACGTACAAAATGCAAACAAATGTACCTAGCACTTTTTCGTATGATAACGACCTGCAATAATAACGGACTGGCGATGACCGATTAAAACGTCAATTTGATTATAGCTTTCACAAATGTAAATTACCGGCGACAGAAAGAGGCCGCCTTTGTTAGGCCCCGCTCCTTTAGCTGTCCCAAGTTAGAGATATAGCGACGACCCCGAGTGTAAGTGCTCAGGCTAGCACACGTAGGTTTGTCACAAAGGTTATACAACTTTCACATGCGATGTCATTTGGGGTCACAATAATAGAGGTGCTCTGGTGCGGTGCTTCCTATCTGTGTGCTACATGACCATTATCAGTCGTTGACATTTATTGGAAAGCACCATATTAAACGTATACAATGCAATATTGATACTTTGGGACTAGAATACACTTGGAGCCCCTATTCAGGATAATGATGGGTAATAATATGCCATACTACGATGCCACTGGCCGAGTTGTGTGGCGACACCGACATACGAGTGTATTGACAACATAACATCCAAAGCCTCCCAGTAGATACCAATATAAAACTGGTGCAGTTGATCGTGCTATATCGAGAGGATGGGTCGCGCAGAATTTGCAGTCCGAAAGCTTGGATCGTTTTCTAAATGATTGTAATATGAACAAAACGGCCATGGTAAGATATTATGTGAATGAGTTAAAGAAAACTTAAGTTCTAAGTGTAAAATTATATAGCAAAACACCATGCTACAGACCGACTGATCCATTTATTTGGCAGGAATACAAATAAGATAATATACCATTTCAAACAATGGTTTTAAATAGGATAAACATACTAAGACAAATTACTTGTCGCTCTCGCAGGAGCCACCTGTTAGGCCTACATACTCAAAAGAAGTCGGTTATCTGTTTCAATATTGCGTAATTCCTCATTTTCAATATGATCTGTGATAGCGTATATTTGAGACAGTAAGTAAGCAATGTAAATAGCGATGTAGTTTCTATCATAATCAATCATCAATCAAAGAGTCCACATTCTGAATCGATAACGTTTTCGTCAGTAATGATATTTTGTTTTCTGCGGTCATAAAGTATACCTCACCATATTTAAACGCTGGACCTGCGTCATTCGCCAAATTGGTCTCGGGGTTGTTCTGATACAGTTGCAGTAATTGTAGTTCTTTTTTACCAGTCGACTTGATCGATAGTACATTTTGCCACACATGACTAGCTATCTCCTGAGTCAATAGTAACGTGTGCATTTCATGCTGAAGGAGCAGAAATGCTACCGATTTCATTTCCATAAATAAAATGATAATGTCGGTAACGCATGGCCAACCCACAACATAACCATTTATGGACATTGAAGTTGTTAAACTGCTGCATAAAACTTACACCATGTGACTTGGTTGAGGCCGGGTTTATGAGATGCTGAGTATACCTGAAAAACTCAACGGCGAAGCAGCTCCGTTTGCCCGTTTCCATTAACATCAACGCAGGTGGCTATTTTACGCCTATGCATATATATATATATATATATATATATATATATATATATATATATATATATATAGATAGAGGCTATATCATATATAGATAGAGATATATATATAGATATATATATATATATAGATATATATAGATATAGATATATATATCATATATATCTATATATATATAGATATCTCTGCTCTCTATATCTCTTTATTTATATTCCTATCCGTGTGTTATATATGATTATATATCTATCTCTCTTTATATATATCTTATATTTATAGCTATATATATATAAAGGCGTAAATGAATGTATATGTATATATATATATATATATATGTACTATATATATATGTCTATATATATATATATATATCTATATATATATATATAGGCGTAAATGGGTATTTAAATCTCTTCGAGGACTAATGACGATGGATATATGTATATATATATATATATATATATATATATATATTTAAAAATATATATGTATATATATATATATACATATATATATACACACACCATATATATATATATATATATATATATATATATATATATATATATATATATATATATATATTCATTCGATTACGTAGTAAAAAAAGATCATATGATTGAAAACATGCTTCTGTTAAAACATTCAAATATATCTACCATTTGGTCGGCCCTTTATGGTGCAGCTGCTGCATTTTCTCACATATTATTTGGGTCATTAATGATCTAACACCAAGCTAATTAGTCTTGGGAAACCATTGTCTATCCGTACAACACGGGAACGCATTGAGTCATGTTTATGGACAACTAGACAGTGTACAAAATATGACAGATGGTCAGTGCTGAATTGTAATCAATTTTTAAGACGATGGTCGTTTGAATTCAGGTCTAACTATGGTCAAACACACCCCTGTGGCTACTTCCCACATCACATGCTACATGGCCCATTGCTGTTCAGAGGCTTCAATTTTGAACATTTCAACCCAATTTATAAACGCAAATTTAAATAATATGTTGGCCAACACATTAATGGGCTAGGATTACCCCGATACAGCCCTCTAGGGATGTATGTGCTTAAGCACTAAGGGAGAGGTGTATTCGTTATCCAGGTGGACACACGCAGATACATAGGAACATGACATTGCACATGTATAACCAGTGGGTAACAGGAGCATACATTCAAGGCAAAGTCTAGCTGTGACACATCGATGACATTGTTGTTAGATTTACATGTTTAATTTGTTTACTATTGCCTTTATTTGCATCACACATATCGACTATCAAGCATTGAACGCTTGTGACAATAATTGTACCTGCTTATAATTGCTGATATCAGTAACGCATACAAGATTTCCAGGGTTGGTATATCATTAAATGAAGACGATTCGAGCGTGCACATGCATGCATATTTTAGCTGACAAAGTATAAATGATTCAATCTTTTCTCTGAATGATATATCCCTTGTTATCAATCTGAACCGAAAACAACCGACCAAGGTAAATATTTGATTTGTTAGTGCAGAGTCCGCAGGATGGCTCACAAACGCACAACGTAGTCTGTTCTGTGAAAACAATATTCCAATGACTGCAGTTAAATGGATTAATAAAGAATTATGCTTATTGTACCAGAGGTATTCTTCTTGCGCCTTCTATCTGATCCAGGCCATTCGATTGGATTAGCAGAGAGCGACGTTATTGCTATCCTGGGAATCGTTTCGAATGCGTTTGTCTGACGCTATTTACACCGATATATTGCCTTCATCCTCACCATCTGCCCTTGTGAGTTGTATAGGTAATTCACCCTGTCACTCATATACGCTGAATTAAGTAACTCTTGTGTAATGAACATGTCATTTACCAGCAGTGTAGTATTTAATTACGTAAGCTTTATGGCTATTTAGGTCCTCGCGGGGTAAGGCACTTTTGTTGGCTGATGTTCAGAAAAAGTTTACCGTTATTGACGCCATTTGCAATTGATACGGGTCCGAGCTTGCCTGTCTTGCGTCTGGCGAGACATTTTCGCAATCATTATGTTTCTAGAGCCAATCATGCCGCCATTGCTCTAATGACACAAGAGTCGCGTCCAATGCATTATTATAGGATATGTATTCTCTACAAACATGATGACACAAGTGGGAGGCCTTTTGTATGAATATAGTGAGTTTTCTTTTCAGCAGAAGCGTTATTGAGCTTGAGCATATAGCTTTATTGGTAATACACTGATCATTATTGATCATTAACTGATCATTCACTCCATGTATATGCTTTTTGGTTACTATGGTTATTCTTACAACTATATGAAATGGTGACCGTTGTCTTGCTCATTCCTGATTCTTTAAAGCGCTAATGTAGGGGACAGACTAGCATAGACTAGCACCATTCATGTTATTGATGACTGACTGAACATTTTACTGATGTCATGGCAGACAATGAGGGTTTGATCGGCTACTTTTGTGATGCGATTGCCGTGTTTTATGACGTGTCATTCAGCACCTATAGCTTGTGTGCGCAAGCAGACAGATAAAGAGGGACTGTATCAATTGTCCTAATATAAAGGTGCTAACGTTGTCATTAAGTCTGTTGTCTTTTGCACATGCAATCATAAATGTGACTTTTCTAACCTAAATATATGGCATGGACTGCACGCTTTCTATTGACTTTAGTCATGTTTAGCGGTTCTTTGTCATGGTCAATGCGAGGCTTTGTTCTCACAATGTATGTCCTTGCGATTAAGGCAATATGATTACCCTTAACATGCTTTTGTACAGCCGTAGTCAATCTCTCTCATAGATTTCATGTCGTGCATAAAAGATGCTTATTCGTAAGCAATGACGTTGACCTTTCAAACACAACCCTTTCATAAAATTTAACGGTGCAGTGAAAGTGATTCAAAGCTTCCATATAGCACGTATTCAGAGCACTTTGGAAACGTTAAGAAAGTAATGCACCTTGGGCTTCGTTTATTGATAACGGGTGATTGGACGGGGTTAATCTGTCACTGATATAAGAAGGCCATAGAAATCGCATAAGCTGATTACAGTCATTAATTCACATTATCAGCGACAGACAGAGACCCACAATGTTAAGCCGTGTTCCTGAAGATACTCGCTGATTCAGGCACATGGCTGAAGGAGTTTATCGTGCTCTGACTTCATCAGGAATACGATACATGAATATGCATGTCAACAAGTTTGGAAAGCTCTGTTATATGAAGTTATTTAGGTTGCACCTGCTCGATAAAGATAACCATAGATTTAGATGTTCAATAATCTATGATAAGATCGTCCCTCTGCCAAATTGTTGCTCGTTATGAGGGGGGTTTCTATACCATGTTGGTGTTTACTTTCCAAACCTAAATATGCTCCATTCTGTAAATTGCTTTCGAACCAGATTTGATATCGCCGCACCAAGTTGCATTCAGCTCATGCCAAATATAATCGTCTTGATAAATAAACGCATTCCCACAGTTTGGTTTGCTTAAAATGCTGCTAAATGGATGTCCAGCTAGATGAGCGTTAGACCGCAGATGGCAAATTCAAACAAGTTGATATAGCCGAACCTGTTAAATATCAACTGCTGCAGATGCTATATATTTCTTTCAACATAAAAGTAAACATGAATCCAAATATCGTACAGATTATACAGGTCTTCCCGAAGACAACGAATTATCCCTGGTAAGTCATTATTCAGGATGTAGCGAACATCACAACTTTTAATAGACTTAAACAAACAATTACAAAGAACTGGCCTCACTTTAGAGTTCCTCCATCACTCGACACCTCCTAGAAATGAGAATCCTCTTCGGATATTGTAGAATCACTAACCAGAAAGGCCAAATAACGAGATTGTAAATCAAAACCAGCAAACATGTGTCGCGCAATAATCGCCGCAGTTGTCCAAACTTATATCGCAGCAGAACCATAACATGCTCGGAAACTCAGATACGCATATCATGGAAATCCAATAATGTAGTAGTATAGGGAGTATCGGTTCTAGGACACCGCCCCTATACTACTACTGTTTGTGAGCATAATGAATCACCCACTTACACTAATAAATAGCCCACTTCAGCGTATTTTTACCCCAATTAAGCATATTTTTGCCCAGTTTGACTAAAGATTTCTCACCGAGAGGCTCCGAATTTACGGGTACAAAACGTACACTTGCATTAATGATTTATTAGTCGAACATGGGGCTATTGCCGAATAGGGTCCAGAATGCCCCATTTCAACGTATTTTAGCCCCTCCCCCTTTCAACGTATTTTAGCCCCCCATTTAGACTAATTTTACCACGAAAGGTATAACTCGCTGTCGACCACTTGGGGCTCCACGACCACGGTGGTGCATAGAGAAGGCCCACGAGTCGCAGGTGCCAGCCTACAGACCAGTCCACCGGCCACAGAGCCTTCCGACCCACTGGGCTATTTATTAGTGTAAGTGGGTGATTCAATATGCTCAAAAACAGTAGTAGTATAGGGGCGGTGTCCTAGAACCGATACTCCCTATACTACTAATGTCATATACTGCTTGACATGCTCACTCTGTCATGACCACTATATAATGGGCAAACAAATCGCAGACATAGACAGACGCCAGGAACACTTTAATGTCACCAACAAAAGAGACGTCATCGGACAACACTACAATCTACCGAGAGATGAGGGTACCAATAATATGAATGTACACATATTAGCCCTCGTCACAGGCCACTAACAACGCCAGAACTCCAACGCAATTCGGCAGGGGTTGAATTAGACTTGATTTTTTAAACTCAGACATCGTGCACCATATGTCACACACACACAACGCCGCTTCTAAATATTTCATCGCAACACTGCCCATAATCATTCCTTGAATTTCTGCATTATCTTAACCAAAAAGACATGTCACCACGCTACGCGCAACACCTGAGCATTTGTCATACCTTGCATGACAAACAAGGCACACTTATTATATAGACAGAGAACCAGTGATCATGGCCAGTGATCATGGCCAGAATTTCTACCTCTTCGCCCAAAAGACATGTCAACACTCTACACATACCACCTGATACTTTGTCGTACATTGAAAGACATATAAGACACACTTTTTACATAGACTACGTACCTGATACAGAAAATGGTTAAGGGATTAGACCCACCTGCAAAGTTATCCATGAGTAAAATGGGCGATTATGCCAGCAAAAAAACATTTTCACTGGACAAACATATCTCCCTAAATAACAAATGAATATTGTCGTCTGACTTTCAGATATTTAGCTACACCTGAGATACCTGACGATATATAAGAGGTTCAAATCTAGATGAGCTTAACACGCTTCACAAAGAATCTAACCGCAACAGATCCGTTAAATGTCATGACCAATATAAACTTGTTCGTATCGTTCAAGTTACAAGCCCTAAGATTGGTTAAAATATCTGTCAAGGACAACAGTGCCGAGTGATGAGACTCGTCCGGATGTAACACAGAAACATCAACGCCAGACCACATAATTGGCTAGAAAACTACGTCGGTTACTAATGTAATGTGTGGTTAATCAGGTATAAATGATTGTAAACTCGCCACCCTAGATAATTTTAAAAAGGCACAGTTGTATTAAAGCGATAAAAGTGCAGCTATCGACATAAGAAATAGCTTGTGAACAGCGTCTCGCAGCAAGCTCAGTGTAGCATGTTCCAAGACGGGTGTATTCCCTGTTGTGCAGTAAAATAGCATGCACTCCTTTCTCAAAACAGCGTAGGCACTTTTTAACACAGAATATCCACGTGGCCTTTGGTCTGATCCTGGTCCAGGCTATTTAGTTCTCGTGGGAATTGTTTGGAATGCTTTTGCCTGACATTTATAACGTTGATATATAGTGTGCAGGCCAAAACGGGTTTTTTAGTCGTGTTCCGTTATTTCTCCATTGGGTATTTCTGTTGCAGCTAATATTACAAATTGGTTATTTTACAGACGTCAGGCAACGCACCATGTAGGCCATATATCGGGGTATGTCCTTCAGGTCAAATTGACTCAGTGATGGCGTTTCGAAAATAGTTCTGAAGAATTCATCAATGCATTTATATCTTCTATGCTCCTGCCCCAATCCTCAAACTAACGATCTAACTCTATACCCTCCCGTATTGAAATAAATCAATGTTGCAAACGTCAGATGTAAGCACGTTGAACAGGTCCAGAGACAATACAAGCGTCACCCCATTCGATGTAGACTTTACTACCTGAATTATATATGAGTAATCGGATTAACCACAAGGAGAAAGTATGTTCTGTCCTATGGCTGATGCTATTGAATATTCTAATGAATAAAGTTATTTCTCAATGAATGCAATGATCACAAGAAACGTAGCTTGATAACGCCTTTTAGGTTTCGTTATATAGGCAAATTTCAGTACCTATTCACCTCATATACAACTACGTAATATCCGATGATGCTATGGCTAAACGAATAATAAAGGTGAAGAACGGAAATAGCTTTGATCAACATTCATTAATTCAATGGTGCAACAATGAATAGAGAATCACACAGAGCATGACCTAATACGGATTAATCTCACAGACTGTTATAAATCGGAATATTCCATTAACTCTCCAACAAGAACGTTGATAACGTATCCGTTCCCGGCAATGGGGTGCAAACTCATACAGTGAAATACAGGAAAAAATATAAGCTTTGTTCCGAACCCCTCATTTTCGTTTTATGAATCCTCTGGGAAAGCATGTGCCATTGTTCATTCGATTAATGTCACTTGCTATATTTATTAATCTATAATCACTAGTAATATCCCAAATGGTTTATTACACTTTCAAACCGGTCCTCATCAAAGTACTCATAATTATACTCTCTGTGTGACGGCACTCTAAATCATTCGCACATCATCCGTGGTTTAAAGCATTGCTGATTCAAATATGAAAACCATAATCTGTTTGACAATTTACGAACTGTGCAAGTCATCGAGCCGCTTTCCTATGCTGATACCTATTTTATGACAATGACACAGCTAGCGCATCATACCTGCTGACATTTAAAACTTGTAAAAAGATTTCATAAATCTATTGATTCATTAAATAATATAATCAAATACACTATCATATGCGACCCATTCGCGCAGCTTAATCAAGCGTTTTCGCAGCGATTAACGGCACTAGTTTGAACTTTAGCTGATGTTGCGTATCCCATGCTACATCAGCTATTCCTTGGTCAGTCGTTATCCATGCTGGAGGAGCTTTTTGTTTGTCAGTCATTATCCGTGCTAGAGCTGCTATGCGTACACGTTAATTGTCCTAGCGCTGACTCCGTCTTATGAAAACTATTTATAACCAACATAAACCTAAAACAAAACTAAAATATATCCATCTTCCTAAGTAAACAGTTATAACAACAACTAATATAATCTTTAAGTACGGAATCATAATGACATGAAGTTTGCAATCATATAAACCAAGTACTGAAATCAGGAATACCGTCCTGCCCCTTTTGTTGCTGCTCTGTGCGTGTAACAAAGATTGCTGGGTACTAGGTACATCTAATTACACGCTTAATTTACCCAACACTGAAAGTATAAATATACATTAAGTCTGTCCATCAGCTCCTTTTGAATCGTTTTTATCTTGGAAGTACAAAGCTTACGTTCGACACAAACCCGTCTGCTATTGTTGAAGCCGACGTAAAAGCGTTCATTATCTTGATCAGGTACCCTGGGATGGGACAACTTTAAGGTAATCTTAGTGACAGTTTGTGCTGTACGGCAGATCTTAAAGGGATGATTCCATGTGTAGTATGGACGTTCACATGTAGGCACCGATTTTAGTGCCTCATGATGACCGCGACCTCCCCCGAGCTTACACTTAATGCTGATCGAATAACTGATGTCCTTCGTCATGACGGTGCATACCAGACATTTAGACAAAATAAATCACACTTCTACTCTCCTATCAAGCGCAGAGGCCGAACAAAATATGTAGAAAACTGGGTATCTTCTTCTATTTTAGGTCTGCTGTGTATCGACGATATGGAATCATGGAATCACTTCATGCACATAATAGAAGTTAGATTCGAAAAACTACTGTCTCTTGTATTGAAAGCCAGACTGCTTACATGTCATCTTCCAAACCATAGGTTGGAAAGTAGTCGCTTCACGCGCAAATATGGCGATTGTGTGGCTATCAAAATGCGTACCTATGTAAAAGCAGCCTCTTTCGTTTACATTACACATGCATTTAAAAACATTCAAAAGTCTATGTTATCTCAAACACTCTCATAAATTGTGCTTATTTCACTTAAATTGTATTTGTCTTACCCTCCATAGTGTTATAATGTAGCGGCATTATATCACTGAATGAAGCACCACTTTACAGTTGTTAAGGTCTATTGGTAGCAAACAAATTTCTCCTGATATTGATAATGCTTGCTGGGATTTCTAGTGTGAGGATTGTGGTCTGTTATTGACTGATTAGATGAGGTTTCGGAGCAATAAGTACCACATGGATTGATTTGTTGCCCACATGGATTGATTTGTTGACAAAACCCCGCCATGCCATATACATAAGCTAGGGGCTAGCTTCCATCCACTCCCCCACTGTAAGTAATCCGCATACACATTGTGCAACCTCACATGAATTGATCTGGCGTCGGTTTATCCAACTGAGATTAACTTATGGGCAAATATTTTCGATGAACGCGGAAGAATGAACGTCAGGAAAAATTAGTCTAAAGTATTATCAAGTATAGTAAACCTATTTCGTAGTTAACACTACCTGTTAGCAGAGCCCATTGGCCCTTTGGGTTATGTTTGAGGTCATATTATATCGGCCAATTGTGGTATGGAAAGTTACGTATATAATGTGATTTAGAATATCTATGGAGAAACCTATTCCGTACTCGATAATGCGCGGTCGCTTCATATAGAGTTGTCCCTTTGACGATAAAGCTGACACCCTTCAATACGCTGATTCGTGTTGGATAATTGTGCTTTTTGCAACTATGTGGACTGAGTAGCCAAATACTACGTGTCTTTCGTTATATATGCAAGCTTATTTGATATCATTTGCTGTAGATTGCTTCACATTCGACAGGTCTTTCGGCAGTATCAGATAACGTGCGCAGTGTCCTCCATTGACTTGAAATGTGCATGATAGTTACCAACTTATTACCACTAAAGCTTTGCCTCCCACTCAATATGGTAGAATAAGGTACGAAATGAATAAGATCTCTCTTGACTAAGTACACACTTCTGATACGACTGCAGAGCTCTTTAATATTCATAGACAAGGGTGCATAGAAACGCATCTATAGCGCGTTACATCAATGTCAGTAACACAAAGAGCAGCCATTCTACTGGCGTACTAGGGTGTGTTTACGCATATGTGGTCATATTCAAAAAATAGTCAGCCAACATGTAAGTAAAGCAACGAATATTTGTAACAAATACATGCTTTATTGAGATAACGACAATGATGATGATGATGATAATGATAATGATGATGATCACGAAGATGATGATTGAAATGCCATTGGGTCAATCATCACTCGTATATAGCTAGCGTAGGCCTTGATACCTTACCTTGAAGTCTTTTGTTAGTGTTCTATGTCAATATGCTTGCAGTATTTGAACATGCAGCCGAAGTAATAGCCCTGTCGCATTGTGCGTGATCTATACCTCTTTTTGCGATTATACATCGCCTCGCGCCAGCAATGACTATAGTATATCCATATTGAGATGTTCAGATAGTCAAACACGAGGAATATTTCCATTATTTCCTTATGAAGCCTGGCGTTAGCAAACAGTCAGTTTTGAGAGATACTCCGCAGATCGGGCGCATGGCCTGTGGAGGCAACTAGGATAGGCAAACAAAACATTTGGAAATCACATGTGCGACCCTCTTATTTCAGATAGCAATACGTAAGATGACATCCTTTTGGTCCCAGATGATCAATCAAAATGAATGCGGTATAAAATTGCTATATTTCAGTCATTGAGGCTCTGGATTTAATATTATAGCACCAGCAAAGCGTATACACAACACCACACATCGTTAGGGTTGACGGGCAACGCACTAAATGGAAGTATTGTGGTATTCTAGAACGAGGCAAGAGGGGACAATGTATAGGAGTCAGCAGAGACTAAAAACGTCTTAATTGTATTATTTTTACAACTATTATTTCAACAATTGTAATCATCATTATTATGATCGGTATTACTCGTTACAATCACATAGAGTAGTCGAGACCGCTTATAATGTACTCATGTAGAGCAGCATTCAGAGTGCTCTCAGACACGCTTCCTCAACTGAGGTTGAGATATGACGCATTACTTGTACAAAACATGATGTGATAGAGGCAAACATTTGTGATTATTCTGCAGAAATGTTGTTGGTGAACTAACGTGACCTTGTGACGCAGAGGTAAATGTTCACCGTCATAAGAGGAGTGAACTGTCAAATTACATAAACCTATTGTAAGAGTCGTCAGATTCGGTTTTTTATATTGGTGACTTCTGCCATAGAGCTATGATATATCGCAATTGATATTCTTCCAAATTAGATATACTAACTGTTAATATCCGGTTATGCTAGCAAGTGCAGTGACATCTGTAAGAGAGAGAGGCGAATTCGTTCTTCTGGCTCGGTTCAAGCTACACAAAATGTCAAGCAGTTCGCCGGTTTGACTATTATCATAAGAGTATTCTATTGCCGGCCCTGTAATGTCCAAGGTATGATGTTTGCAATAAGGTCTGTAATACTGCACTGCTTTCGTTAAAAATGGATGCCATTAGCCTTATATGATTTTTCCATGCAATAATCGTCTGTTTATACATTAATTACAGAATGCGATATATTTGGTTTAGAATATGTATAGTCCAGGGAATTTACTTGGGTAGGAGTGCAAATTGCCCCGGAGCGTTAGAAATACGTAGGTACAGGGGGTGGGAATTGAGGTTATCATGTCTGGCATTTAAGCTCGCTGTGTAGAGAATGCCTGATGTAAGTAAATGTGGCATGGACCAGATGCTGCTCACTGATTAGCACTGTGTCACGTCTGTATGGCCAATTAGAAGAGTGAATTTACACTCGAAAGAAAGGGATATCCCAGCGACGAATTCGCAATGCAATGCAAAGCGCTGACGTCAAACCGATATATTCGTCGTGTACAATATAACATAACCACTCTAACTAACCACCAACACGCGGTTATGACTCTAACAGGGTGCTAATGAAACCATTGTGCCTAGGAATCAAGTATGATGTTAATATATTGCTCGAGCTGATGTAGGCCTACGGCAGAGTCGGGAGTTTCTTACGCGCTTGCATGTTATCTGCTCTTATAACTACCTACCCAAAATGTGAATTATTGGGCAGGAAATATAAAAGAGTGAGCGAAACGCAGCCTATGTTACAATAGCAATGGAACGACGATGTGTGTCGGTATGCTGCTTGAGTTTATTTGTTTGTTTGCACTTGCTTGCTATTCATTTTATCTGAAAAGGCCCCTCTCTAGATCCCAAGTATGGTGACAGCCTTACGTTGGTATACAATTGTAACATGTCAAATAATAAAGAAAATACGATATGGTTCAATACGGTCATTGCAGAACGTCTGATAGGTAGATCCATCTTGCATGATCTTCAGATTAAGTAAGTATTTATAAATATAGTCACTGCGGCCGAGCTTATGATTTCAATATGCGAAGAATACGCACAAGAATACGATGTAATGTTCAATATTTAAAAACGTATGCTGCTGTGCTGCCATATTCCGCAATGTTATACCAATCTCGAATTACGGCTGAATGGAGCCATTTTACAAAAGTACTCTAAGGTTGTTCATCTAGGCAGTTATATTGGTTACGAAAATAATGATGCGAATATCGAAAAAACCGAAAGAGAATTGTTTTATCGTACTAACATTTTGATGTCCAGATTCGGCTTTTGCCGCACCGACGTCCGCACTAGACTATTTGATACCTTTTGTACAAGCATCTATGGTAGTTCTTTTATGGAAACTGGATTTAAAGTCACTTGAAAATATAAGTGTTGCTTGGCGAAAGTGTGTTAGGAAAGTTATTAAGCTTAATAGAAGAATGAGGTCTTGTTTTTTACCGCTGCTTGTAGGAAGACCAGATATACGCACTCAGCTATTGCTACGTTTTTGGTTAAATGCACCGTTAGTAACATTTATATATATATATATATATATATATATATATATATATATATATATATATATATAGATATATATATATATATATATATATATATATATATATATATATATATATATATATATATATATATATCTATTATATATATATATATATATATATATATATATATATATATATATATATATACATTTATATATATATATATATATATATATATATATATATATATATATATATATATCTATATATATATATATATATATATATATATATATATATATATATATATTTATAAATTCATATATAAGTATATCAAAAATGGATTTAACCGGACTGGAACATATAACACATACTTCTTTGCGTTTACAGAGATGTAGCCGTATACAGATATAGTCAGTCAACCTGTAACTAACGTGAAGCATACTTGTAACAGATACATGTTTTGTTTAGGTGATGATAATGAGGATAATAATGACGACGAAGATGATGATGAATTTGCCATTATATCAATGTTCACCCGTATATGCTAAGTGTAGGCCTTAATATCTAACCTAAAAGGTCACAATTATTGCTCTGTGGTGAGAGGCTTCTGGAAAATGAGCGGTCCAAACATCGGCATCTGTATATGAAGCCAATGTAACTGCACTGTCGTATTGCGGGTGATTTATACATCGCCTCGCGCTAGCAACGACTCCATGATGTGATGCTCAGATTGTAAAACTCGAGGAGCATTGCCATTATTCTTTTATGAAGCCTGGCTAGAGTATACAGTCAGTTTGGAGAGAAACTCCTCGGACGAAGTGGGGAATCCACAGGGATCGGAAGCGTATTATTCTAGCGTATTAAGTGCTTGTCAAAATCACTTTGAGCAGTAAACACCGCATAATGTACCCATATAAAACGCCATTTCATCGTGCTTCTGGACATGCTTCCCTTGCCGAGGTTGAGATTAGACGCCGTGCTTGTAGAAAATGTGTTTAAATAGGAAACATGTGTGATATTTCTGCAGAGATGCTGTTTGTGAACTAACGCGATATAGTGACACAGGGAAGGTATTCAAATATCGAGGCGTAGGTTGATATAGCCGAATGTGACACAGGGGAGGTATTCAAAGTCAAACAAGTAATGACTTTCGAATTTCTCTAGGTCCCTAGCGCCACCAAACGTCCCTCCGTCTTATGACAGCCTTACACTGGTCAATAGTTTTTCTGACTATTTCATCAATCAAATCAACCACCTAAAGAAAGGATTATACCGTGTATCTCACCAATTCTACCTTTGTCGCAAGTCCTGTTCGCTTGACCCAATTCCCAACTCATGCATCAAACATGACTGTAGTGTGTGCGCAGTTCTTGCGTAGCCACTCAAGAACTGCGCACACACTACATTCATGGCCATGTATTCTTGTCTTTTGGCGCAGCTCATCACAGCTAAAAAAACAAAGCCATGATCATGCCCGTCCTTAATGAAACATCACTTGATACGGAGAACCTCAATGACTTTCACCCTATCTCGAATATTCCCTTCATGTCATCACTTATAGAGAGGGAAGTGTCCAAACAGTTCATTGCTCAAAATGAATCCAACAACATCGGCATAATATTCCAGTCATACCAGCGAGCCTATTCTGACATATGTCCAGAATGATGTGCTACAAGCAGTTGATAATATTTGGGGACCAATATTAGTATTTCTTTTTACCTGTCAGGTGTATTTGGCACGATCCTCCACGACGTCGATAATCTAGAGAACCGAGCGGGAATCCGTGGAACAGCGTGGTTGTGTTTTCGCTCATACGTAGTGATACGAAGCAAGCGTGTGTGTGCAAACGGAAATACCTCGCACTACCCTTATTATATGCAGGGCCCGCTCGGGTCGGTGGTGGGTCCATTACTGATCGCAACATATACCCAGCACCTACATGCAATCCTACATTTCATTAACTTCCATTTATATGCTGATTACTCGCTGTATCAGAACTTTACCCCTCGCAACCATGACTCTACTGGGAATGCTAGAGACACTACCTCTGTTTTTTTTATCAAATATTGTAATTTTGTAGTTTGCTGATATCATTTCTTCCAAATTCCCAAATTCTTTGTTTTTTTACAGTGCTACGAGCAGGTCCAATGATAATAATAACTAAATTATTTACCTCATCTCTCTAGAAGCCTCGGTAGTCTGATGAACATTATCTCCGTGAAACACTGAAGGCAGTTATGTAATAGTGTAATTACGTTTTGAGTAAATTCATTCCTCCAATCGTCATGAATGTTAGCTGTTACTTTTTCCGTAATAAATCGAACTTAACTTACCCTCGCTCTGTTTGCAACCTAATATGTGTTTTTAAGACTTGCGTAAAACAAAGAGGAATTGATCATAGTTTAGACATCGCAAGATGCTATTTGCTCTCCTACCGCGATTACCCGTCGGTCGTTCGGATTGTTGTTCATTGACATCGCATCCGCCTCACGTTGTGGACGTGTCGTTATCAAGCAGAAAGGGATCTATTCAAGGATCGCCTTGAAGCTTAATCACTGGTACTGCGGAGGTCTTTCCATAAAAAGTCGGAGCAAATGACTCGATGCCGCCATCAACTGCAGCGTCGAAAGAGGCTGGTGATTAGAATAAAAAATGACTCTCATAAAGTGTTTGTCTGCGGTTTCCAACTCGGTTCTTATAGGCACAGCATTACGCAGCTTTTTCACCAAATACCAACGGATAGAACATTAAATGCGGAACAATTTAGTATTCAATAACACATTATTCGATCACACTTGCGAACATCAATTCTTTTACAGATTAATTTTAATGTGCTGTAAAACATTGTGCGATACTTGATATTTTCATCCACAGCACAACTATATCATAGAAAAAGTTTTACGTCAAACATGCTTGTGTCTGCTGTGGCTGTAAAACTCGGTATCTTCAATCATCATTTGCAGCATGATAAAACAAAGATCGGTATCTACTGGCTGCTTTAGGAGCACTGCATAACATTGTCAGCCACTGTCTGTCGCAGAAAATGTGGAGTAATGGTTGTATACAGCAAAAATCAGTTTGCACAACCAACAGTAATCATAGGCATACAGCTATTAATTCAACAAGAACATATATATATATATATATATATATATATATATATATATATATATATATATATATATATATATATATATATATATATATATATATATATATATATATATATATATATATATATATCTATCTATCTATAATATCTATATATATATATCTATATATCTATATCTATCTGTATATCTAAAGATCGATATCTAGATATATATCTCTCCCTCTCTGTGTCTCTCTCTATCCCTACTCTCTAGATATATCTAGATATATATATTATATAAGGATCTATATACATAGATATGCATAGTCTATGTGTAAGTATCTATGCATATATCTATATATTTCTATATGTATAGATCTAAATCTATATATAAAAAAAAATCTCTAGATAGAGAGATCTCTAGAGATTTAGTTAGAGAGATCTCCCTCTCTGTCTCTCTCTATCTCTCTCTTTCTTTCTCTCTCTAGAGAGATCTATATATCTCTATATCTCTCTCCCTCTCTATATCTCTCTCTCTCTCTCTCTCTCTCTCTCTCTCTCTCTCTATCTCTCTCTCTCTATCTATATCTCTATATCTCTCTATATCTATATATATATATATATATATATATATATATACACATACATGTATTTATACTTGAGAGTAACTCATAAAATAGATATATGGATGGATATCTTTGCAGCTATCCCACGACTTCCAACTCGTCGCAGAAATATCGCTACCACTATTTACCATACTTACCCTGCTAATGGATGAAGGAAATGTTCCAGATGACTGAAAATGTGCACTTACTACACCAGTATTCAAAACAGGCAATCGTCAGGTGCCGGCTAATTACTGGCCAGTGCACTTAACACTTCTACAAGCCCACGACTAAGCTGTTCCAAGGACAGGCTACATTGTGTGTGTGTTATAAAATGTTGCTCGCCCTGATCCATCGACGTCGAATAGTATAGACCATACAAAGTATCTACGGCGCCATTAAATACATGCGAGCATAGTATATTGGCAGCCGAGCAGCAGGGTCAATTGGACATGGCCGGGAAATGTGTGCCTTTGGAAGAGTATGTGTGCTTATTAAAGCAGCAATGGCTAAAATAGATGACGTGAAATTTATCTCGGTTTTTCTAAGTTCAGTATTTCAAGCAAGTATTGAGTGTTAGTTAGATGAATAATGCGTGCGACTTATTGCGAACATATTATGTGTTAAATTGGTTCGCTGGAGGCATACAAGCAAACTACCACACGAGTCAGCGCCGCTAATGCATTCACGAGTTAGCCATTGATTGCATGCGATAGCAATATGTTGTTTAGATCGCCTATCTTCATTGAAGTTGTAAATAAAAGTAAATTAACCTTGATGTGACAGTCTAAGATGTAGAAATGCGTCCATAGACGATGAGAAGATCCCATCATAACAGGGAGACTTGTTTGATAATTAAGTAGTGGCCATGCTGTACAAACCTCCATGACCCCCAAATTCGATGTATTATCGAAGCATATTTCACATGATTCGGGTGCACTTGCCGTGATTAATTAATTACAACATTATTCTCTCGGGAATAAAACAGGCGTTGCAAGAACTATGCGTCCATCAGTTGGCTTCACACCAGCAGTTATATGTGTCCACAGTATCTATTGGTCGAAAGAATAGCAACGAAACCGCTATGCATTGGCCGAACAATTAACTACCTATATGACCGTAAAGCAGATGTAACAGTTTTATGCAATATAATGTCTACCATACATCATAACCACATTTAGGTAATATGTAATGCATGGTGCTTGGCAAGAACTCATTGTAAACTTTATAAATTTGATACTTACAACATATGGGTTTCTATACTTGTGGTTGATGCAGAGAGATATAGACTAAACATTGTCCACTTACGATAAATTGAATCTACTAATCGTCACACTGACTTACTACCTCATGCATCTGACATATACTCACAAAAAAAAGGACGGACAGACAATAAACGTCTAAACACAAGGAGGAGAAGATATTGCTGACGTAGACAATTTGTATGGTGGACTCGATTACTTTAGTCATAAACATTGATTAAGTTATCTAAAGAGTCATAAAAATAAACACGTCCTCATAACGGAATTACGCATTGACTCAAGCTAAGCCTTCCTGAGATACGAATTGTCGGCACTGTATAGTTTACTTGATTTTCCAAGTAAGCACTGCAATGACGACAATGAAGAAGGACATCCGATAGTGTATTAATCGACGCGTTCTTTTGGTTATTTTCAAACCTATGAAGGAAACGTTATGTGCGTAATTAAAATAAGAAGAGCACTATGTAGGGTACTACAATGAGTTATGGTTACAATGTTAGTGTACGCATATGATAATTGCAAATGCTTTTATATGTAGCGGTGTGCTAGTCGGGTGATATAAATACTAAATTATGTTCTGTTGATTATCGAGTCGTTAACGCTGTATGGCACAAAGAAATTCAACAATAATTTACCAAGATAGTGTTACATTTTTTGAGTGGAATATATTATACAACGTCCCTGTATCAGGGTCACTTCCTCCTTTACGCAGGCTTAGTGTTAGACCTTTACCGCCGGACTGTTGATCATGCTTTGACGACAGCATTCCAAGATCTATTCAGCTATGGCGTGAATTGCCACGCAACACCCAGTCTTTCGTGTAATCGTCACGCAGCTTGGCGTAGCTATTAACTCCACGCTCGAGACCTTCACATCACCCTGACATGTCCAATAATGTTAATGGCGACCCCAGGCCAGTTCCAACCCTTCATACAGTTATTGACAATCTAAAACTACCATCCACGGTGCCGACATGAATGATCGAGGATCGTAAACTGCAGTGACGCTGTTAAAGGCGAACTGTTTTCCACATAGAGTACCCCAGACAAGTTGACATTTATTAAACAGTGTAATTGCTATTTTCGCTATTCATATACGTGCGACGTGTTTTGGCAGCGACAAGGAGCTACGAAACGAAACGCTACCTTACGATTGCAATGTGTTATAATTAGGGAGGCGATCAGAGCCACTCGAAGTGAGCCCTCTAAGCGTAGCTATAAAGTATTTTATAATAAACCGAATAGATAACTGAGTATCGCGCGATGCTTATCACGCAGTACATCAACTCTCCGTCATGTAAGGAATTAGCTTGCATTTAATTTAGATCAATATATATACCCTCGAAATCCAAATGACCGAAAAAAAATCGATAACATGGTATTTGTCTAATCTGTGACAGACAACAGCGTGTTCACTAATACTCTTGAAATAATAGCATTTCTGAGACTCGATTATGGTTATCTGCTTGAGACAGAAATAAGAAGACCTCATTCAACCATTGACGAGCGGGGAAGAAAAAGGGTATCCGGCATGGTTCGAAGCCAAGACCTTCTTTACCACAATGAACATTCACAGGATTGTTTCGACGCTGTAAGCATGTAACGATATCACAGCAAATAGGATTGACGCCGCCGGAAATGATCATTTGCATAATGAGTCACCGGATATAAGCCCTGAACGATTGCGATCATTGAGCTGAAAAATACATTGATTATTTGCCAAACTGTTGGAACATGTTTTCAATGTTTATCTCTCGTAGGCATTGGTATTAGCGACGCACGGCATAAACATAACCCAATCTGCGTCCCTAATTCTGCGCTGTCTGGGCGAAAGTCACCAAACGCCATCAGTCTGAATCTACCAGACTCGAGGATTTGCCCATATTGCGGCAGTAAAGTCTGGTTGATGCTTAAGATACGGTTAGTTATATGTACTGCTACGTTGTGACCACAAGTACACTCGCTTGATATACTAAGTAACTGCTGATATCGCACAGGAAGATTGCAATAACTGTCAACCTCGTCTGCAAATGGGTTCTTTCACTTTGACTTGTGAAATATCCTTTGCAAACAAGATAAGATATGTATGAGGATTTAAAGACACACCAACACTTATGTGATATATGTTGCCTATAAAGGTGGAGAAATGTGAGCACAAAAAGATTAAATGCAATCAAGGACTATATGGTAGTCAAATTCGACAATCTGATTTTCAACATTGGCACGGAGTGTATACCAAATTAAACATGAAATTGCTTGGCTATTATTACCAATCATACATCATCTGGTGTTTTTAAAACTTATATATATGTTCACACAGTGCATATTGCTGAATATACATATATATATATATAGAGATATATATATATATAGATATATATATATATATATATATATATATATATATATATATATATATATATATATATATATATATATATTGTATATATATATATTTATATATATATATAAAGATATATATATATTATATAAATACATATGAATATTATATATATATATATATATATATATATATATATATATATATCAATATATTTTTATATACATATGTATATATATATATATTTGCTTATTGTTAATATAGTAACGTGTAAATCGATTTGTAAATGTACCAATGTCCAACGAGCTGGCTTTTTCAACATCAGTGATGTCTCTTAAGCATGGATATATAGATGCTTATGCCTAAGTAATATGCAAACTAAATAATGCTACATGTTGGAAGGAAACTATCGTATTTAGAGTTAAATCTTTTCATGGTTGCTTCATTCGAAAACACTAGTTATAGTTTATTTTTTTTGCGTGAAAACGGTAAATTGCATTAATGAAAAATGTTACCAACATCTCAATCAAACCATCAAATTATCATCGGCGTTGCTAGCAATATTCAGAAGGTCCATGTAACTTTGATGGCACTTAAACTCGTCATTAATGACAAATACGGATCAGGACTTTATGTACGGCGGCCATTCACTTTCCAACATTCAATAATGAATATGATGGTAAAAATAGTTACTTACTTGTGTGCCAGAGAGATAAGTTGCGAAACAATTTCTTGTCCTTGACGATTAGCGCGGGACAAAATTCCAATCACAGTTACTTTTCAGTGGAAATTAATTGCAGAGTTTAGCGTTTGACCATGGCATGTAGGTGAGTTAATGACTCAGGGATGAAATATTTATCCGCTACGATCTAGGTATCGCCAAAACCTATAAATACAAATATGTGAAGCGCACTGGTCGGCTAATTGACCATAGACAATGGACATTATAATTGCGATCCATACTCTTGCATTCACGATATGCATTATCAGTAAATGTGGTCAAGTGGTCTCTAACTAGTAGAAATAGCAATTCTGCAATACATATCTCAAACCAACTCCTTCATTTAAAGCCGTTATTGAAGTTTTGGACAGCTGTCGGAGTTATCGTTGTAGCGTATTTATGTATGCCCATTGGCCTAATCAATTATGCACCATACGGTCTGTTCTAGCGTCCTCACTCACCATCATTATTCCTTTAATTGTAAAATAATGTCTCTGTTCATGTGATTACATTTGTCAACGAACTACGCCTGTCACATTAACCGTTACATCAAAGTTAGTGCTGATGAAAGCAGGAAATAAGTATATTTCTGTTGGGTTGCGGATGATCATATTGTATCAGAGGTATAGTAATCTATGTTGATTCATCGCACATGCCCGAGCATTTGACATGAAAGCTAAAGCTTTTATCGGTTTGTGTTGGCTTCAAGATTGAATATGTGAATAGGGTTCACAAAATGACCTTATACTAAGATAATAATGTGACATCATAACGTGGTCATGACATGCCGTTGTAAAGAAACGAAGGCTGTTCGAAGTTATAATCGAGGTATGCTGAGAGGGTTCATCAACAACAGCACACGGGGCTGTTGATCCAACATATGTAGTCTTCTGGTTAATGGAGGTGACCACGCCCTCGAATTAATCGATGTGTTTTTCAAGACGCTCTGACAAAGCACCGCTCTGGTGAGAGGTGGCGGGTTCATAAATTTTCTCGGGGGTAGGCCATAAACTTTTTGACACAACTGCGTCAGCTTTTGAACTAAGTCAATCAGATATTTGGGAGCTCACTATGACCCCACTCCATCCACATGGTTTGACATATCAATAATGGATACTCATCGTCATAATAGGGGTTTTTTCCTGACCCGCTTAACGAATGTTATACCTTCTACAGCTTTCAATCACATTTGTTCTCCATATAAGTCAATAATATTTAGAAACTTCGACAAGGATTCATCCTTATGAATATTATAGAAAAACAATCAAACAAACCGAAAAGCGGGAAACATGTGTCCTTGGCCATCAAAAAGCATCTCTGGGACAGCACAGCGTGAGTAAGCCACGCATAATGTTAGAAAATGTCCAGAAATGAAGATAGATTAGAATATATGCCAGACTGGAATTTCTATTCAAACCATTTTTAAACAATAATAAGTCCATTGATTCTGAAAGTTATTACTCATAACCTCAATATATATATATTAAGTTGCCTTAAGCAGATACTGTGATTCACTGGGAATATAATTTCATTGTAACCAGAAACATTTGATTGATACATTTCAGAAATTGCTTACATACATGGTGCACTCCTAATCCCACTGCGACTCATCGACTGTATATGCATTTTCGCAGATTACTTATGTTACTTGGCGTATCATGGTCGGCCTATGTCTGCCTCTGATAATGAGACTTTATGGTTGTGTCAGGTTCACAGCTGACTTTGACAATTTGCGTCCTGGTATTTAACGATAACTATGTCACGACGAGGCATTCAACTTCAATATTGTACGAAATATTTGAGACGTTTGTATGCTCATTTCGATTACAGTTTCAGGTGCACTGGGTGTTAGATATTAGATTGCTTAAAGTAAACAACATAATCATGGTGCTTGAATGTATCGCGCCTTTCACCAGTCTACTGTAGAGGGGAAGCGTGAAGTGTTCTGAGAGTCATGGCTGTGAATCTTATGTCGTGTATTAGTTCAGCTGCTTTTTTTGTCAATCCAGGTGTATAATATGGATGATCATTTTCAACTTAATGTTGAACAGAAATGGGATGCTACGATTATTTCCACAAAAAAAAAATTCCGGTTAAGTGCAACAGCATATTTCTGTCTATGGTCGACTGCCAGTGTGAAAAATGTGATGAGGTATATTTCTTCATATGTCACCAACTTGTCATGTCTGCACTCCGCATACACTATAATTATAGCAAACACGTCGCGTATACTAAAAGTGCTAGTTGAAAAACTAAATATTATAATTATGATTACCAGCGGCTATAACGCTTTGCATCAGTCCATTTTCTTATTAAATCAGTCATGTTTTATTGCGATGAACAGGTGAAAAACAACGGTACCAGGATAGTTTGCTAGGCCTTTCTGATTATCCATGCGGAAAGTTTGTTACGACGATGAACGATCCCGCATATCGTTTGTATAATATATCAGTGCAATGTTGGAAAAGGGCATTATAAGCGATCTTCGGGATGACACTCATGTCGTCTTAAGCTAATACGTTAGCATACAAGGGAAGTCTAAGGAAGAATATGCCTAGTAGAAGCTGTGTGTTGTGTTTTGTGAGTGGTTTCGTTGTGTCTGACCAAATGCAAAATAAAACAGCATATTGACAATATAAGCCGCAAGATGAATGAATTATCGGCCAAAATCGACAAACACAGGTTTATACTCGTTTGAGAAATCTACCGACAAAAAATAATTTGCAATACTTGTTGAAACATCAGTTGTATCACGACTTCATTCAAATGAGGTTTACGAACTGATTAAAGTTGCACAAGGAAAGCGTTGTATGTATATATAATAAATGTTAAGTTCTTCGTATGTTATGTGCCTATGATGGTGGTTTAACCACAAATAAAGCCATCTGAAAGCAATATTTACATTATTTAACCTGAGGTCTCTACATCTATGTAACGAGACATTCTTATTGCTAATTGTTATTCTAATATAAGAGATTTGTCATTTATCGTGTTTGACCGATTGCTTGGTATATATAAAAATGCACATTACAGATAAAATTGATGGAATAAAATCGCAATGTGAACAACCATGGAACATATTATATTAGATGGCGCAGTTGCGGATGCCAAAGCTTCTGAACCACAAGCGACCACGCCACCAAGACCTGACTCACAGCTACACTTATTCGTTGGACCATGAATAAGTGTAAAATTCCTAAATCATCCTCGCCTTCAGAGCCAAACGGTACAATTGGATATATTATTAGGACATAATTATGCAGCCATTTTACGGCGATTATGCTAAATAATTTAATTTAGAATCTCATTGTGATGCAAGAGGTAACAAATAATACGGACGAGGTCATTATATTGGCACACACATTATCGGCTGTTTATGTGTGTCAAATAATTTGTAGATGAAATATTCTCAGCAAACATCTAATGCTTAGATCATTAGCTATTTATCTAAGATAATGACAAGCTTGTGAGCTTTTTGTTCAATTATCTACATAGGGTTCCATATCTTTTAAGCTGTCGCACCAGTGTCTCAAGCCAAGTATCGATGGAATTTTCCTATGTGGGGATGGTAGGCTCTCAAAGAGCATAAGCCATCTGACATGAATGTCATCAACATTCGCCTCGAGCACCTTGATTAAACGTGGATAAAACTGTTGTATTCGTCGGACAATTAGTATGATGCTCAAGAACACATGTCAACCTATTACAGGTTCTTCTGTTTGACACACGGTTTTAGTCGCTGTTGTGCATTTACTTCCCAATGCCAGCTATGACACAATCTATCTAGTACACATAGCCTGGTAGATAATGTTACAACGAAGCTGAGTTTAGGTAGTTACGCTTGCTGAACTATGCGCCTCCAGATGACTAATTGTCATCTGAAAATTGCCCACAATAATTGAAATCGTGCGCATATGCTACCCGTTTATTACTTTGAAGCACTGTTTATGTTGTGATTGTCATGTTATAAGCGCAGCTAAACCGCAAAATTCCATCACGTGATTTGATGTTCCTTTTGTCACCCAGGACTTCGCTGAAAATGACTTTTGGTCACTTATGACCGCATACATTGGTTAATTTTCGTCACGCCCGTATTTCAGTATTGAGTAAGTAACACACACACACACACACACACACACACACACACACACACACACACACACACACACACATATATATTATATAGATAGATATATATATATAGATATATATATATATATATATATATAGGATATATATATATATATATATATAGATATATATATATATATATATATATATATATCTATATATCTTATCTATATATATATATATATATATATATATATATATATATATATATATATATATATATAAATACATACATATATAAAATAGACATATACGTAACTGCTTTGGCGGGTGTTAGCATATGCGTCGATGTTGTATCTTTCCTAGGAGCAGTATCCGGTCGAAAAATGTTACTGGTTGAATAGGAAACTATAATCAATATGCATTATGAATCGCTATTCACTAGCATTCAGCTCGGAAGCATACGTAGGAGTCAGCCAGTACATTGTTTGCTTTTGATATTATTTTTCTCGCCAATATCTGTCTTACATGTGCCAGATTGTACTGAAATTTAAACTGATGTACAGCTCCATGAAACAGTTATGTGCATTGTTTATGGGTCGACTAGCAGCAAATTTACTGGAACACAATTGCGACTCGAACGGCTTATGTGCACCAATAACAATTACCACTAGAAGGGTATCAATGTTTATTAAGATTGACGTGCTCATTCTCGCCAGGCATCGCTGGTCGTAATGGACCACTTACCTTTAATGTCCGTATTGTTGGTCCATTATGTTCGACATGTATTTAGTGCAAGATGTGTGAACAATACATATGACCTATTGTAGACTCACATTAAGAATATTTTTGATACTTTTGCGTAGAGTGCGATGGTTGTTCCCTTTATATCAACCAAAGACTGGGAAAATTGATAATCTGTGTTTTACAGCCGGACGATGTTTTTAATTATATGGCGATAATAAGTGTCAGACTACGTCGTAATGGGTCTTGTATAACATGATAGAAAACCGCTAGTATATCGCTGAGGGTATTTGGAAAATCGCCTTAAAAATGTCACAAGGACCAACTCGTTGCATCATTGATTCCATTAGTTATGAGTTGCAGAAGTGTGTGTAGGAGGGGAGAGGGGGTCAGCCTGCACACAGTATTATAGAGAGTGGCGGTACTGGTGCATTGCCCCCTGCATACAAAAAGCAAACCAACACACTACTATATATATACACATCATGTATGCATCTAGAATTTCTTTAAAAACATAGATATAGTGGTCTGTACTAACCGAAACAAGAACAACTGACATCAACGTGTCAGGGAGAGCACCATCGACAAAAACAATCCAAAAAGCTAGCAATCTTCTGAATGAGAACTTCATGTGTTTAGCAAATATACCATCTGCTCCATTGCATCTCATTAATAGTATTTTCTATATCTGAAACATTATGTTTTAGATCACTATACATGCTGTATTATTCTACGGAACAATCTAAGTTATAATCATTTGAAGTAACACAATTAAATAAAGAAATGCAATGCTGTCTCCACCTGAGGTTCCATCAATACTCGTTGTTAGGAGTGTTTTACTATTGCTGACATGTTTTAACTCTTTCCAGAACGCTTAAGGCGTCTGATCACTTAGTTTGTTAGTTAGAGATTCTTTCCTCATTTGAGCTTTATGGCGCTTCACATATCTACAGGCATGTTTAAACTTCGCTTTGCCAGCGCTATAATTATTCAACACAGGTCACAGTCTTGGTTTACCAGCACTGAACCACTTCAAATACAATTCGCTATATTTTTGTGTGGAGATAAGCAACAAAATCACACCAACCAGGCATATTGTGACGCTTTTTGGCAGGAGAATCATCGAGCACTTCATCACCCGGTTGTTTAAAACATTCTATAATATTCATATAAAATTCACAGACAGCGGCGAATCAAGTATTCTGATACCGTGGATAGTCCAGCTTAAAATACTCAACGTCAGTATATCACAGGACACAAAATAGGTTAGGCCCCAACTAGACCTTTTTCCTCTATTCGGGTTCCCCATATCAACTTAACAGATCTACTACTAATAGCAAGTTAGTCTAGGGGTGATTTATATCCTAGTATATCCTTGCGGGACGTCTGGATTGACGTCTTGCAATGTTTGAAACCATACGATACGCATGCAAACCATAAATGATGAATACAAATATCACCGTCTAACCGGGGCTTAACCTAGTCTAATATATTCTACTGCCACATTAGCCCGGCACCGGACCAAACCCAACAGACCAACAGTCGGATCGATTACCAACTTTGGGAGCACAAGCTCCGAAACTTGGTTCAAAAGAGTTAACCAGACCAAACGACTTTACTACTGTTTCTCAGTTACTGCAGAACAAAGGGGCCGAATGAAGGTCTATTGTCACGTCAAAATATAAATCAGAGGTAATTGTCAACATTAATAAGAATTGTGGAAATTTTGTGAGTAGATAAAACAAAAGGAACGTTGTTGAAGCTCTATAAGCGGCGACCAACCATATCAACGCTCACAAAAGTCAAAACAACAGCAGGGTACGTCGATTACAAAATCCTAATTTTACATTACATTATTACATGCAGAAAACAATCACTTTTTGGGATCCCTGGGAAAACTCTGACCCACTGATACACACGGATCTATTAGTTAATATAAATGTTGGGTGCTAAACATAGTTGTCATCGCAATGCTGTAAAATATGAACTATTTTGCTAAATCAGCCGCAAATCGCAATATCTAACACTGGGTGTGCTATTTGAGATCGCGGAAAGAGTATGCATATCCTATTCAGTGCAGTGTCTAGCCTGTTGTGAATTCGACGTACCTGTCATACCTCGTGATATGGATTGAGCTGAATACCAGCTTTATATTGGTCAAGGTAAGCCATGGAACTGCCTTCATCTTATCATAAACATAAATCTCCAATATCAGTGACAAACAAAATCCGATCGTGTTAAGCCGTGCTACGGACGCTGTCCGTCGGTACAGATGTCGAGTTCATCATGATAGAGAGAGATTGGGTAGATGTCGGATATTCAAGGTAGGATCGACATTACTCAGCATTTAAACATATTTCATTTCCAGGCTGCATTTTGGGTTTGGAAAAAGATGGTATGTTTGAAGTACTATTTAATTAAAGACGGGTTTTAGCATGCGCCAATTGACGAAATATGAAGATGTAGTTACGCCTACTAAATTGCAATCAGAAAGTTTATTCATATTTGACCCACAAGCCGATGGATTCACATGTTACATGTAACACGCTGGCGGTATGAGTTGACTATCCTTCGGTATATAACCGAATATAGTTTGTATTAGATGGCTCTCTTCGTCAATGACATATATTTCAGGGTTATGTCGTTGAGATTTAAGAGCTAACAAGACTAACCACTTAACCAACTCACGGATGTTGCTTCCAAGCGGGTCGGTACAGCTTCCAATCCTGTGACATTCCATCACAACGATGCAAGGCTGATAAGCATATGCGTTGCGCAGTGATTCAATCGATAGTAATGAAACCTTAGAGGCATTTTAACAGCACGATTTAACGAGCAGTTGTACAACAACACGCAGTTGAAACTATTTTTCCTGTATGCTAGTGTGTTGTATGGCAGCTTGCACTGTATAAACGTAAGCATATCGTGTACATATAATGAATAATGGCTGATTGTGTATGCATCATATCAGCAGCACTACATTGATCATGTACAAAGAGAAGAGTAACACCTGACTACCTGCGTCTGTTGATTATGCGCCGTATAGAAAGTGATATATGTTGAGTGGACAACATCCTGTGTAAAAAACTACACTGGGCACGCGTTACTCATTTTGCCGAAAGTATTAGACATAATGACATTGCTCACCGAAAAGTGATCAGCCATTCAACATTGGATTTATGGTAAATGCATTTTGTAATAACGTTTGGTATTGAAGGAACGGGCGAACTCCATATGTGTCATAAAACTGCCTCATAGATATAACCCATACTGCTGTGAGATGACAGATAAAAAAGAAATATTGTTCAATATTAAACAGCATTTTGTGTATAGCACGACATAATCGAGTTTCTTGCTCACCGGAACTGTTTTGGGCAACACAGTCTCGTCGCGTGGTGCTGATTTAAAAAGTGTCAATTTGTTCAGGATCTACGTAACATCAATGTTATTCCTGACCTCGATGAGTAATTACACAGAAAATGGACAACAGTTATGATATTCTAGCAATAGGGTCATCCAAAATTAAACATTCATATGTCAGTGGAAAAGAATCTCCATAGGGAAATGAAATATTGGCAAGAATTACCTACTCTACCAAGCTTCTTCAAAATATACCTGTGCTGCAAACGCCAAATGTGAATTTACTTAAATGTTCCCGGAATAACGATTGCATCATTCCGGTCGAAATGGGGTGCATGATCTAAATTCGGAAAGAGACGCATTCATGGGCTTTGCGGTTGATACATTAGCCAGTAACCTATATGATACTATATCGTATGCATGCATATAGTTATTACTAAAATAGTACACTTAAAAGTATTAGATTAAACAACCTCTTGAAAACGGCTTTTAACTGGTCTCTAGCCTTATTGAACTTGATGCGACTTAAATACCTGAGGGAGTCCGTAAATCTGTTGACGAACTCACAAGTACTAACAACTGACCTGTTTTAAGGGTACATATATTAATAGATTTTAAAAGTTGTGCGTAGCAAAAAAAGACAGCGGCTGATCTCTAGCGACTTTAAAATATCCGAAACGCCGAGCCCATTCGTGTAGCTGACACTAAATAAGCGACCATTGGTTGCATTTGAAATTCACAGCACCACCAGTCGTACATATATACTTTATAGATAGCTAATATACTCCTCCTATATAATTGGATATATTATATATATATATAATTATAACTATCCACATTTATTGCATTGGCGTTATATATATATGCATATATATATATTTGCCTGAATTTACATTATTGGCCAAATATATATATATATTTATACAAGTCCGACCATTTTGGTACAATTCACCAACCATCTTGGCCATACTTACATTTTGGCCGATGATCATGGGGCCAAAATAGTCAGCGTCATCCCATAGGCTTACACAGCTGCGCTTCGATCGTAACTTTATTTGCTTCTAAAGGTTGGATATTTATGATTTGGTGTGACTTTTTCTAACATTCCTGAATGACATTTTGGACAAAACGACCATTTTGTTTGAATAAATTATCGGCTTGAATATTTGAAACTTATATTCATGATTTGTGTGACTTTTAACTTTGAACATTCTTTGTTTTAAATATCGCTTGAAATAAAAAAACATACAGATTATAAAATCAGCAGATTAAAGAATAACGGGCGGCACACGCTCAAATATCTTTACGGACGGATATAAAAAAAATTGCGATTTTACTGGGAAATTCGTGGTTGTAAGTCTTTGTCAACTCATTTTGCGTGTTCTTTTCTCAGTACATATCCGTCTGATAATGTTTAATTTAGATAAATAAGAACAAATGTAGTACTTAAGCTGGGAATTCTAGAAGCAGATCAGCATTTAAAATGTTTTGAGAATCTCACTGAAATGAAATACCGTTTTTTTCGATCTATGATGTGTAAAGTTTCGAGTAATCAATGAAAGCATATCGTATCAACGGACTGTTTTTATCAAGTGATTAATTAAAAAGATTGTTCTGTGTTATCAGTTTGCTCGTGTCGTAAAATCCAAATGTTCCCACTAACGCACCCGCGGGCTCAATCTGAAGGTATATTTTGGGATTGTAACTATTCCAGCCTGCCATACCTCGTGGAATTTCCGGTACACGAGCGAACATAAACAAGACGATCGGTCAGCCATGACAATTTTACACGCACTGTTTCCATGTGATTCTCGCTCGGTCAGTATGATTCTAACGTTTATAGATTAAATATCATTCTTGTAACAATGAACGTTATTGTTGCGGAAAGACAAATTACGAAATACCCGTAGTTTACAGTGGTTAGCGAGCTTCACCGGGCTGTTCCGCACGTGGGCTCTAGTCCTCTACCGTTCACCACACTCACACTTTCCGATCACGAACACCATTCCAAGGGCCAACAATACCCAGATACCATGTTAATGTGACTAGATGCCTGCAGTTTGGTTGGATAGATCTATCGATTACCAATGATTTTTTTTTAAATGTATTTCCTAACGTTCATTAAACCGTATCGACTATTGCCTACGGCTTTTGCTGTCATCTGTCAGATGTAAACATTGCCTAATCCGCTCCGGTATCACAATAACCCAAACAGACTTCAGACTTTATGCCCTGTAACTAACAATGTTGTATGGTGGACTATGACACTAGCCACCCCTAATGTGACCTTTAACCTACCTTCTAAAGTACTTTTATTGGACATGGAAATAGCATGATCTGCTAATATTATGTATCATTGTAATACACTAAAACATGAATTCTTTATTTCATTCCTATAAGTTTGATTATGTGTCATATGATAGTCACAACTTTTGTTATCAATAAGTCAGGAGAATGATCCTATCTGTATCTCAATAATAGCTATCCAAAACAAACTGTGCTAGTTTTAGCTGCCAGCCAAGTTCAACAGTGGCTTGCCAAATAATTAGAACCTAGGTGGGTTTTTGAAGTCCAGAGCCTCTTTTGTCAGGGTATCTGCCACATCAATATTGGTAGTAAAATTGTTGTCAAACGTTCAATGTTCAATAGTACAATCACATCTTTTGAATATGTCATGTATAAGCTATAAATGCCATGGTCATCTGTCAGTTAGTCTTAAAAGCTGTGCATCTGATCTAGTGTTGATAGGGGTATTAAGCATATCTGAAATCCCAAATCACACATGACACAGTACAGTTTTGCCCTGTCAATCTGTCTGCTTGTAAACATTTGGTGTCACATTTTCTTAATAATGCAAGTCACTCATATATTGATTGTGACATTATTGAAAAAATATTTCTTAGCTATGTTAACCAAATAGGGAATACCTGTCTCAAATTAAACATGAACCACTCTTATATTGATGATCACTTACAAAGTAATTATCAGCGCTGCATGACCTTTTGTTCCTGAGTGATTTACTCAATGGGGAATAATTCTTGATGGCACGTTTTCTTATAATGCAAGCTTGCAACTTCACATTGACCAAATCTTGCAAACTTTAACTCATAGCTTTATTGCTCTTGACCTCTGACTTGCTAAATAAAAGCAAATTAAAATTGCTTGTTCCAGGAAAATGTAGCTAAGTTATTATTTGCTCATGGGTGTTAGGGTGAATCATTTCTTAATAACTTAAATAATTAGGCCTAAATGCTAAAACTTTTTGCATACTTGGGGATTGACTATTGTTGCTAGACAAGTGGGTTTGGGAGTTATTATTCAGCCCTGGTGTGTCATTGAATAAAAGATATACTATTTAAGCTATGATTAAATGCTGTCAAAAGCAGCAGAGTTCAATAGCCATAGGTCTTCTGTCTTTATTGTTAGGCAGTGAGATTGACTAGGTGTTTGTGATGACATTTTGCTCAGCAGCACTCGCAATCTGGTAGTGATTAACTGCTTTACCTCCTGTTCTGGGTTTAATATTATGGACCAAGTATCTCAATTGAATCATATTGGAGATTAATATCCTCTGTGTTGGTTAATCTGCCCAATTTAGGAAATTTATTTTTTCAAGATGGGCAACAGTATCAGCTGTCCAAACATCTCAATTATGCTCATCTATCTCTGCAAGACACCTCCTCATATCAAATGGAGCCGTGTCTTGCTGTAGGGTCACTAGGCTCTTGCTAAGTGAAGAGAAATATTCTTTAGTCTTTTCATTTCATGACATTTGGTGATTTGATATAAATGAATAGTTAAAGATAAGAATAGTGAGGAGGCTTCATCTACATTACTGACAGTAATGTAGATGAAGCCACATGACCTCCTCACTATTCTACATAATGAGTTGCATGTGCAATATTAAGGTCCATGTGCAAAACCACCATGAAAACAAATTTTATGTTAATGGTAAATTCACAACTTCATCAATATTGTGGTTTCATCAGTTTTGTGGCTTTACAATATTGTGGCTTCACCAATATTGTGGCTTCACAAATACTGTGGCTTCAATAATATTGTGGCTTCATCAATATTGTAGTTTCAGCAATGTTGTGACTTAACCAGTGTTGTGGCTTTACCAATATTGAGGCTTCACAAATACTGTGGCATCACCAATGTTGTGGCTTCACTAGTGTTGTGTTTTCACCAATGTTGTGGCTTCACCAATTCTGTGGCTTCATCAATATTTTGGCTTCACCAGTGTTGTGGCTTCACCAGTGTTGTGGCTTTACCAATATTGAGGCTTCACAAATACTGTGGCATCACCAATGTTGTGGCTTCACCAGTGTTGTGTTTTCACCAATGTTGTGGCTTCACCAATACTGTGGCTTCATCAATATTTTGGCTTCACCAATGTTGTGGCTTCACCAGTGTTGTGGCTTTACCATTATTGTGGCTTCGCAAATACTGTGGCATCACCAATGTGGCTTCACCAGTGTTGTGTTTTCACTAATGTTGTTGCTTCACCAATACTGTGGCTTCATTAATATTTCGGCTTCAACATTGTTGCGGCTTCATCAGTGTTGTGGATTTAATGATATTGTGGCTTCATCAATATTGTGACATCAATATTGTGGCTTCACCAATACTTTGGCTTCACCAATATTGTGGCTTCACTAATACTTTTGCTTCACCAATATTGTGGCTTCATCAATATTGTGGCTTTACCAATTCTGTGTCTTCTCCAATACTGTAGCTTCATCAATATTTTGGCTTCACCAATGTTGTGGCTTCACCAGTGTTGTGGCCTTACCAATATTGAGGCTTCACAAATACTGTGGCTTCACCAGTGTTGTGGTTTCACCAATACTGTGGTTTCACCAGTGTTGTGTCTCCATAAATATTTTGGCTTCACCAAAGTTGTGGCTTCACAAGTGTTGTGGCTTCACCAATACTTTGGCTTCACCAATATTGTGGCTTCACTAATACTTTTGCTTCACCAATATTGTGGCTTCACCAATATTGTGGCTTTACCAATTCTGTGGCTTCTCCAATACTGTAGCTTCATCATTATTTTGGCTTCACCAATGTTGTGGCTTCACCAGTGTTGTGGCCTTACCAATATTGAGGCTTCACAAATACTGTGGCTTCACCAGTGTTGTGGCTTCACCAATACTGTGGTTTCACCAGTGTTGTGTCTCCATAAATATTTTGGCTTCACCAATGTTGCGGCTTCACAAGTGTTGTGGCTTTACCAATATTGTGGCTTTACCAATATTGTGGCTTCACAAATAATGTGGCATCACCAAAGTTGTGGCTCTACCAGTGTTTTGTTTTAACCAATGTTGTGACTTCAACAATATTTTAGCTTCAACATTGTTGTGGACTCACCAGTGTTGTGGATTCAATGATATTGTGGCTTCATCAATATTGTGACATCAATATTGTGGCTTCACCAATGTTGTGGCTTCATTAATACTGTGGCTTCACCAATATTGTGGCCTTTACCTATATTGTGGCTTCTCCAATACTGTGGCTTCATCAATATTTGGCTTCACAAGTGTTGAGGAGTTACCAATGTTGTGGCTGCATCAATATTTTGACTTCATCAATATTGTGGCTTCACCCATTCTTTGGCTTCATCAATATTTTGACTTCATCAGTATTGTGGCTTCATCAATACTGTTCCTTTTCCAATAATGTGGCTTCATCAATATTTTGGCTTCACCAATGTTGTGGCTTCACCAGTGTTGTGGTTTCACCAATATTGTGGCTTCATCAACATTGTGACTTCACCAATTTTGTGGCTTCACCAGTGTTGTGGCTTCATCAATATTTTGGCTTCACCAATGTTGTAGCTTCATCTATGTTATCCCTTCATCCAAAGTTTGGCTTCACCAATGTTGTCGCGTCACCAGTGTTGTGGCTTTACCAATATTTTGGCTTTACCAGTGGCTTCACCAATTTTGTGGCTTTAGCTGTGTTGTGACTTCACCAATATTGTTACTTCAGCAATATTAAAACTTCATCAATATTGTGGCATCACCAATATTGTGGCTTCAACAATACTGTGGCTTCACCAATATTGTGGCTTCACCAATACTGTGGCTTCACCAATTTCGTGGCTTCACCACTTTCGTGACTTCGTCAATGTTGTGGCTTCATCAATGTTGTGGCTTCTCTTGTTTATCATATTCCGTTGAGATATATCAATCACTGGGGCTTAAAAAGACATATTATGTCTAAATGTAATTTTTGTTAAAACCATCAGAATGACCAAAATGACCGAAACAATGAGTATTATCTGTATTTGTTGTGTGTGGGGTATGGCTTCAACAATCTGTTAATGTAGAAGTTTTTTATCGGAAGTTCTGTTTACCAAGTATGACTGTTAAGCTCTACCTGGTCCTGATTGATGGTCTTGCAGTTATGATGTATGCACCTGTGTATAGTGTCTCATTGTTGTACACTTAATCTGCTCTGTATTTATCTGCAATTCATATCACCTCCTCATCGCCAGCCCAGCATGACACAGACCTGGGGTTCTTTTTATTACCAGCCAGTTGTTACACTGACCTGGGGTTCTTGTCACCAGTCCAGTATGTCACCGACCTGGGGTTCTCCTAACATGGCATAATTTTTGTTTGGAGGGGTAGTATTTCTTGAGGCCAGTTAACATGTAAAATGGCCACCCGTCACCAGGACAGGTCAGGACGGGTGGCCATTTTAGTTAAGTTCCAGCCCTGTTACTGATGACTGAACTAAGCTCTCTGGGCTGTAGACTTATTCTGAACATCTGGCTTTGTCACATAATCAACTCCAGATGAACATCAGATATGTATGTCCTCATATTCACTATATACTGATTTTCAGATGTGTACAATTGATAAATGTGACCTCGGGTTAAGGGTGAAGAGAGCTGGCTTATGTGGATGAGACACCATTTTATTAAGTGACAGAAGGAAGTGCACCATAGCCAACCCAGGGGAGCAGTCAAGCATTGAATTCTAGTATATTTATCAATGCTAAGCTCCATAGCAACCTTCCTGGTGGTCACTAGTCAATGCCTGTTATCTGGATACCCAGAAAGAGAATGTTAAAGTTGCCATCAGTGGTCAATGAATGAAGGTAACATTAATTATTGATGGGTGGGCGGTTTGTTATTGGTTATATAATTGCAGTGCATATTGATAATATAAGGCTTGCGATGTGTTTTACCAATATTCTATTAGTTTATATTCAAATGTAGATTCAGTTTCTGCCACACGAGAGGGATTAGTTTTCACTTCCTTTACTTAATTACAAAAGATTGATTCATGTGACATGTTGTATTGATATTCAACCTTATCAGGTTGGTAAGAATTAATGTTGTGTAATGTTTTACATAGACTTCCTTTAGTTCTTATGATATAAGACTGATTGGCAGTTTGACAAGTTAACTTTGTGTGTGTAACAGAATGTGCAACTATAGCTGGGGCACAGCAGGAGAATCATCTTTAGCTGAATCATATGGACAAGCTGTTGTATGGATTCACTAATTGTGTCCTAATGGAAACCCACCAAGACTGGCCCTATTGAAAGTTTATTACTGATAGTGCAACATAAGACGCTGTTGTCAAAGTTCCTGCTGATCATGTTCAAATTTATCTGTAGATATGCTTTGCTTGATAATGATATCCTGATAATTGATTTCCTTATATTGTTGACCCTTATGAGGTCAATAAATTCAGTCCATTAAGTCAATTTATTCAGCTGAATCAACTCTGAATGCCTTTATTGTGGATACATTTTTTGTAGAATTTAAGTGACCCTAGATAGGCAAGTGAACAGCAATCAAAGTTTAATCATCAACAAATTAAATTCATCCTCTGCCTACTCCTGACCTTAAGAAATCCTTCTGCACATTGCCTGCAGATGCTGCTGTTTTTTTCCATTTTGTAACTACATGTTATTATGATGCAAACTGAATAAAGGTGATATATTTAAAGCTTAAAGATTGTTTAATCCATGTTTTAATCATGATGTCCTGAGGGGATTAATCAATTGGAGGTCAGTTTGACACTTGATGAAGCAAATTGTGAATAGATGCATGAACATATGCAATTGGACACATCATTATATGACATGCACATACTTTGTGTCCTGTTGCCTAAACTTCTCGGCTGGTTTGCATTATTGCAGTTAATATTTAACAATACGAAAATAAATTATTGAACCATATAATATAAGAGCGAGGAATGGGTTCATAACGCTATGTGATGCTGCCTCCACTGGTCCGTGTCATTCAGTGTATAGCTAGCTAGCTGATCAGAACTTCACAGAAGCCTGTCAACGCGACCGATTTGGGAAACACCCAAATAGCTTCAGTCGAAAGTCATTTTCTCTCAAATTACCATATCTTATTCGCCTTTCATTTACTATATATAAACACTTCTTCTTCATTTAATTGGAACTGATTTAAGATTACACCTTGTTGTTTTGTTGCATCAAATTTAAGCGGATTTTGCAACTTTGGCCATGTGCGGCAAAACTGTCGTCATGTCGCACGGAGATAAATAGTGACAGCTGTTTGGACTCGCCCGATTCAAGGGACGAGGGATGTTGTCCGACATCGTTGACAGACAGATTACAGTGTTCAGAGTGGTTAAATAACATTAATCTGCCCAGAGCAATTGAAATGTATAATAGTTACAGCAATTACTTCAATGATGGCAGTTTAATTATCCATGAATCAGAATATAAATACGTTAAAATATATGACCTACGTGCATTTTTGACTTGGAATCGTCCGTGCTCCAATATTAGAGACGACAATCTTCAGAATGTTAGGTATCACTAATTCTTGTTAAAACTCGCAGTACCTAAGTATAAACTTGTAACCAAATTAATAACGGGTACGTTGAAGAACTCCCTTCCTTAAAATAGGTGACTTTAATGCATATTTTCTCCGTTCGACCGGTACACCTGCCGCTCGGCAAGGTTCGGAACTTTTCGGAGCAAGACATTGCGTCAGCATTTCGTGGAATCGCGCCGATAATTTAGCTTCACTTTTTTCTTCATGGCTCGTTGAATATTGTGAATGTTCAGTTCGAATTATGTTTAAACAATGAAAAATCGAAAAAAGTTTCTTTCGATTCCCGAAAGACCTAAAAACGCGCAATACTTTGTGAAAGCTTGTGTGTAGGAATAAAATTTAAGTCGTTTATGGTTTCATTGACCTAAGCTTTTTCATTGACTAAGCTTTGTAACCCAACGTTGTATAAACGATGGTCTGTCAGTAGTAGGTTGGTTGGGATAATAAATGTTGGTAATATCGGAAGGCAAAAAGGGCTGGTCGGCTCATTTGTTTATTCTAATCGCCAATATGGGTAATATGTAAAATGGTCAAAATGGTTGGTTATATAAAAAGGCCAAAATGGTTGGTTTTATAAAAAAGTTCCAAAATGGTTGGTTTTTTTGCATGACAAAACTATCATGACTATTTTGGTACAACCATTTTGGCCTAGGATTTTTATAATCTTCTAAAAAAAAGTTTTGAATGAAGATATTAACTGAAAGCTGTACAAGGCAGATGTATAATGTTTTGCATCCGTGATATCACATAATTTGAGCTCCAAAAAGCGAAATAATCGAATGACCCAAAATGGTCGGTTTTGTCGATATCGTCCAAAATGGTTGCAATTGTAAGTATATATATATATATATATATATATAGATATAGAGATAGATATAGAGAGATAGATAGAGAGAGATATCTATATATAGAGATAGAGATATAGATAGATAGAGAGATAGATAGAGATATATATATAAATACATAAAATAAAGAGCTTTGATTAATAGATAAGAGCAATGGCAGTCCCCTGATAAAATGTATATATAGATATAGGGAGAGAGAGATATAGATAGATAGAGATAGATAGATATAGATAGAGATAGAGATTAGAGAGAGATAGATAGAGAGAGAGATATAGATATATATATATATATAGACAGATATATAGAGATATAGAGAGAGAAACATATAGAGAGGAGATAGATATATATATAGATATATATATATAGAGGGATATGTATATATATATATATTTATAGAGAGATATATATACATATTTATATGTATATAAATATATATACATATTTATGTACATATATATATGTAAATGTATATATAAAAAAATATATATATATATATATATATAGGATATATATACATAAAATTTGCTTTGATCATATTAATAGCAAGAGCAGTCCCCTGATAAAAAGGGAGAGTATAGAGATAGATATAGAGAGAGAGAGAGATAGAGAGAGAGAGAGAGATATAGAGAGATATAGAGAGAGAGAGAGAGATAGATGAGATAGATATCTATATCTATAGATCCCTAGATACATAGAGAGAGATATATAGGCAGAGATAGATAGAGATATAGATATATATGTATAGAGATCTAAATATATATAGATATATATGTATAGATATATATATCTATATATTTATCTCTCTATATATATATATATATTTATTTATGTATATAAATATATATACATATTTATGTACATATATATATATGTCCCTGTATATATAAATAAATATATATATATATACATATGTATATAAAAATGTATATATAAATAAATATATATCTCTCTCTCTCTATATATATATATATATATATATATATATATATATATCTACATATACACATATACATATACATCTATATTTTTCTCACCAGCCCAGACATGAAATTGCAAGTGAAGAGGGTTCGTTGCAACCTTAGCATACTTGATGATTGACGTGCCTTTTGGTCTCACTCAACATAAATCGACGTTTTATCTAATGACCTTCCGGGGTTGCATTAAGCCATGATGCTGATAAATATACATGAATGTGTCATTCACTGATAATATCAGTCGTAAATGGTGGCCTATATTGACACTTTCCATATCATGGTGCTGCAGATGATTTTTGTTAATATAACAGCGCAACTCGATAAAGTTAACGCGTTTGTAAGTATTCGTGGTGCCGAATGTTGACCCCAGCATAGCTTAAGACACTAGCCACCTCACCTACCATTATTCTTATTTTATAGAAATACACAAGAATCAATGCTAATACCCGCAATGAGGCTTAACCTTTTTATCAGGGGACTGCTATTGCTATTAATATTCATCAAAGCAATGATAGAGGGCAGTGATTGATGAATCCTGGGTTATTTTCAAACGTTTCACACCATTTCGAATACACGGTTAGGAAGCAAGTAAAGTAGGAAGAGTTCGGAAATCGTCTGGTCATAAGTTATTCATGTCTTGAGGGTACTCAAAATATTTCCTGTGTAAAAACAGTTCGGAAATCGTCCGGTCATAAGTAATTTCCTGTTAAACAGCAGCATCAATGAGCTAGATTTATAGCATCGTCATTTCATGTTATTATCAATGTAGCCATAGCTAACAAACCTAGCAGCAACACAAATGCTCTTTGTACAGACAGATATATTAATGCCACCAATGTGATGCTAGCCATTACGACCGTAGGCTTAAAATCCGTATCGTAACGTGTCCGTATCTTTTGTTGCTGCTGCTTAACATTATGGATAATTTCGACGTAAAATGTCAAATCGATTCCCGTGATATTGGATAACACAGTTGCACAAAGATGGTCACATATTTTGTTACGTGATGAACACTCGTCGTGTTAAACTAATTTGTATAGCCAGTTCATTGGGACAGAAAGATATAATTTATACCAAAGTATCTGTCGCGAGGGGTTGCTCCGTTTAGAGCATTCAGCAGAACAAAAGCACAACTTACAAGACCGGGTTGACAATAATTATACTTTGAGTGATCACATTACTTTCGTTTATTGGCATGCGAGAATGCAATTAGTACCGAAGGGTCATTTGATCTCAATTGTCATGCAATGTAGCTTTATTGTGTAACCTTCCCGATAATAGTTCTAAGGATATGACAATAACCCTTGAACATTTTTCCAGAAGTCCGAATAATCAATGCCTGCGTCGCGCGTAGATTTGAATAGCTGCAATTCAGCCACCAACTTTGCGATAATGGTGCTTGAATGATCTAGCAGAACCAACTTGCCATTTAATTGACTTGGAAGATTGTTCTTCTAATGATGTACGGCTGCAGATGGGCATCGTGCAATACAAATATGGTTTAAGGCACATTACGATAAAACAACCTTACAATAATCTATGCAAAATTTTGCTTTTCTTGCTGAATGGAACTGACCTGCGGTACTAACCTATAATAAATCACGAGATCATATTTTGCTAAAGGTAGATATTGTACTAGTCTGAGTGTCATTAACAGGTATTTGCTGAGGCCGTCGACATTTAATTCCTGCGATAATGATACGACTTTGCTTCCGGAAAATATAATATGTTTAATGTGCTTTTCGGAACAAGCGCATCAAAACAATAAATGAAACAGATATATTTATACCTATCGGTACTGTTTTTGTACGCGAGCACCTCCACAATCATACCCATTATTTTGGTAGGGTTCCTGGAGTCATCAAACAAAACAAGGTGGTGACACTTGCAAGTCAAAATTGTCAGCCTATGAAAGCAAAAAACAGTTATACTGCTATCGCTATTACGGGTGTCGTTAAGCATGCTTTCCGTTTAAGTTATACCCCTTATATAATACTGATCGGTTAGGATGTGACATTATTATATCAATTCAAAATAGCCAAGTATTATATCAATTCACAATGGCCAAATAACAAGAGTCGTTGTACATGAATGATGTACAGCGGCGTGTAGCTTTCCATTCTAGGATTGGACGTAGTTTACTGTGGTGTGAACAAAAGACTATCAATAAACCGACATTCGGAGTGAGATTTCAACCGCAGTGGAGCACATGAATGTATCATCAGTGCCGAAGCAATTAAGATCAATTGAAAAGCGCAGATAATTGCATGTTCAATGAATTATGTATTCCTCCCTGGGCAGTCAATTGAATGAACTCATATGCATAAGATGACCAGGATATTCTACCGGGGTATGCTACAAGACCCAGCCACGAGATCGAATAAGCATAGGGCAACATAATTGATCCCCTCGGACTTTTATCTGACAGTAACTACAGTGATGTATTGTGTTCAGGGAAAGTTTGGTTCTCTTCTCATCGTCCTCCATTTGTTACCTCCCGGGTCATCATAACTGTCACACTCTGTTATTTGCGGAGCTGAGCGACGCTCATGTTATTTAATCAAGGAGATTTTAATCATGTTGTCTACATCCGGTTCCCAGCACCGCAACTTACTGACGCCGTTTGGCTTCATATATTAATCAGAGATAATCCATCACTCTATCTAAGCTTCGTTTACCTCATCCTCGACCATCACTTAATCAGCTGAGGTGTCCTCTTGTAGAATATCCAGGTAATCACAACATAAAACACATCTATCAACGACCTCTCGTGTCGCGTTCGCCAAAAACGTGAATATTCGTGAACAGCTAGTGTTAAGAATAACGTGTTAACTAAGCGCATTCTAATTTTATTATAATATCCAACAATTAAGAAAGAGCCCAAAGCGATTGACAATATCCGCCGACCTGATCGCAGTGTAGGTGGTTTAGTTATCGCTGTCTCGGCGTCCTTGTCAAGAGTTGAGAAAATATGAAAAATATAAGAATGAAAAATGGTTGGCTCTTATAATTACGCATAAGCATTGCTAAAAAAAAGCATTCTTTTTAATGAGAATTCTAATGATGGTCTATCGTGCATATGAGATACAGCAACATAGAGCTGGGAAACATACAGCAAGCCCATCAAAGATAACTAAAATGATAGAGTCAATGAGTGATCAATTCGACGTGCAGGTGATGAGCTATCAAATGCCAGTTTCCTTTTGTGTGAGTGTGCGTTTGAGTGTGTGTGTATGTGTGCATGTGTGTGCTTGTCTAACTCTCAGTCAAACGCACTCAGCATTAAATAGCGATTGTGCAAAACGATCCCTACTGTATTATTACACATAGGCTCAAATGTATACATTACATCAGCATCTTAGCTCACACGTTACAAAACAAATGGCTTTGTGGATTCTGCGGTATTCAAAATATTCGAATAATCATTATTTGTGGGCTATAATTGGGATAATAGAAAATACCAGAATGTACATGTTATTGTTGAGTCTTGCCAACGATATAAAAGTATAAGCGTAACTTCACTTCACAAGCAGCATGAATCAGATAACATCAGGCTACAACCGTGAAATGTAGGCGAACCATGTCAAGCCGTGATAACTTGGCTGTTTGTACATCCAAAACCAAGACTGATAGAATAACAGTTATTGTTTTTCCGCTGCTATGGCCGGAATGGACTTGAATTATAATTGCGTAGAATTATAATGGTCATCAATGAAGACATATCATTCGTCTAGGCATTATATAACCGTGAATATGTGGTGGTGAGACGGCGGGTTTGCAACCTACACGGTGATGTTTGTTCTATCAATTGCAATTTTCAGTCAATGCTTCCGCATTTTTAATATGAAATGGTTACATTTCTGACAAACATAAGATCTGCATCACTACATAAATAGTCTACAGCCTGCTCTGGTCCGGCAGAGATAAATTGCATTTTGCCATTCAACTTATTTAGCAAAGCAGTCTTAATGACCTGTTCGTTCCTTATTAACCGTAGCGTGTGCGTCTTCACTCAGTTCTGTTTAAATGATGTGGATATATCAGCTGGCGCAACTTACACTTATATCGTCATTTTATAGGGTGCACTTTCCATCAAGTACGTGACTTCGTCGGTGGCAGTCGGTAACCTATCAACAAAACTAAAGGCAGTAAACGTTAATGATGCATTAAGGTCAACCCTGCAAAAGTTGTAAGTGCATGTGTACTATATGCCGGACGAGAACTCCGTATGCGTGTTGCTAATAGCGCCTAGGTTTGATGCTGCTCAATTAGTGCCTACAGCTTGATGATTGACGTGCCTTTTGGTCTCACTCAACATAAATCGACGTTTATTCTAATGACCTTCCGGGGTTGCATTAAGCCATGATGCTGATAAATATACATGAATGTGTCATTCCCTGATAATATCAGTCGTAAATGGTGGCCTATATTGACACTTTCCATGTCATGGTGCTGCAGATGATTTTTGTTAATATAACACCGCAACTCGATAAAGTTAACGCGTATGTAAGTAATCGTGGTGCCGAATGTTGACCCCAGCATTGCTTAAGACACTAGCCACCTCACCTGCCATTATTCACATTTTATATAAATACACAAGAATCATCCGCAATGAGTCATTGCCTTTTTATCAGGGGACTGCTATGGCTATTAATATTCATCAAAGCAATGATAGAGGCAGTGATTGATGAATTCTGGGTTATTTTCAAACGTTTCACACCATTTCGAATACACGGTTAGGAAGCAGTAAAAAGAGTTCGGAAATCGTCCGGTCATCAGTAATTTCCTGTAAAACAGCAGCATCAATGAGCTAGATTTATAGCATCGTCATTTCATGTTATCATCAATGTAGCCATGGCTAACAAACCTAGCAGCAACACAAATGCTCTTTGTACAGACAGATATATTAATGCCACCAATGTGATGCTAGCCATTACGACCGTAGGCTTAAAATTCGTATCGTAACGTGCACGCATTTTCCAATGCTGTACTTATCTTTTGTTGCTGCTGCTTAACATTATGGATAATTTCGACATAAAATATCTAATCGATTCCCGTGATATTGGATAACACAGTTGCACAAAGATGGTCATTAATTTTGTTACGTGATGAACACTCGTCGTGTTAAACTAATTTGTATAGCCAGTTCATTGGGACAGATAGATATAATTTATACCAAAGTATCTGTCGCGAGGGGTTGCTCCGTTTAGAGCATCCAGCAGAACAAAAGCACAATTTACAGACCGGGTTGACAATAATTACACTTTGAGTGATCACATTACTTTCGTTTATTGGCATGCGAGAATGCAATTAGTACCGAAGGGTCATTTGATCTCGATGGTAATGCAATGCAGCTTTATTGTGTAACCTTCCCGATAATAGTTCTAAGGATATGACAATAACCCTTGAACATTTTTCCAGAAGTCCGGAAATAATCAATGCCTGCGTCTCGCGTAGATTTGAATAACTGCAATTCAGCCACCAACTTTGCGATAATGGTGCTTGAATGATCTAGCAGAACCAACTTGCCATTTAATCGACTTGCAAGATTGTTCTTCTAATGATGTACGGCTGCAGATGGGCATCGTGCAATACAAATATGGTTTAAGGCACATTACGATAAAACAACCTTACAATAATCTATGCAAAATTTTGCTTTTCTTGCTGAATGGAACTGACCTGCGGTACTAACCTATAATAAATCACGAGATCATATTTTGCTAAAGGTAGATATTGTACTAGTTAACTTACAACAAATATATTGTCAATAGCATGTATCCATCTGTGTTCCCCTAGATTTTCATAAGTGCGTTTAAGCCCCTGAAACGCTGCATTTACTTTCTTGTTTTCTAGAGGCAGCCTGAGTGTCATTAACAGGTATTTGCTGAGGCCGTCGACATCTAATTCCTGCGATAATGATACGACTTTGCTTCCGGAAAATATAACATGTTTAATGTGCTTTTCGGAACAAGCGCATCAAAACAATAAATGAAACACATATATTTATACCTATCGGTACTGTTTTTGTACGCGAACACCACCACAATCATACCCATAATTTTGGTAGGGTTCCTGGAGTCATCAAACAAAACAAGGTGGTGACACTTGGAAGTCAAAATTGTCAGCCTATGAAAGCAAAATTACAGTTATACTGCTATCGCTATTACGGGTGTCGTTAAGCATGCTTTCCGTTTAAGTTATACCCCTTATATAATACTGATCGGTTAGGATGTGATTATTATATCAATTCAAAATAGCCAAGTATTATATTAATTCACAATGGCCAAATAACAAGAGTCGTTGTACATGAATGATGTACAGCGGCGTGTAGCTTTCCATTCTAGGATTGGACGTAGTTTACTGTGGTGTGAACAAAAGACTATCAATAAACCGACATTCGGAGTGAGATTTCAACCGCAGTGGAGCACATGAATGTATCATCAGTGCCGAAGCAATTAAGATCAATTGAAAAGCGCAGATAATTGCATGTTCAATGAATTATGTATTCCTCCCTGGGCAGTCAATTGAATGAACTCATATGCATAAGATGACCAGGATATTCTACCGGGGTATGCTACAAGACCCAGGCATGAGATCGAATAAGCATAGGGCAACATAATTGATCCCCTCGGACTTTTATCTGACAGTAACTACAGTGATGTATTGTGTTCAGGGAAAGTTTGGTTCTCTTCTCATCGTCCTCCATTTGTTACCTCCCGGGTCATCATTACTGTCACACTCTGTTATTTACGGAGCTGAGCGACGCTCATGTTATTTAATCAAGGAAATTTTAATAATGTTGTCTACATCCGGTTCCCTGCATCGCAACTTACTGATGCCGTTTGGCTTCATACATTAATCATAGATAATCCATCACTCTATCTAAGCTTCGTACACCTCATCCTCGACCATCACTTAATCAGCTGAGGTGTCCTCTTGTAGAATATCCAGAGTCAGGTAATCACTACATAAAACACATCTATCAACGACCTCTCGTGTCGCGTTCGCCAAAAACGTGAATATTCGTTAAGAATAACGTGTTAACTAAGCGCATTCTAATTTTATTATAATATCCAACAATTAAGAAAGAGCCCAAAGCGATTGACAATATCCGCCGACCTGATCGCAGTGTAGGTGGTTTAGTTATCGCTGTCTCGGCGTCCTTGTCACGAGTTGAGAAAATATGAAAAATATAAGAATGAAAAATGGTTGGCTCTTATAATTACGCATAAGCATTGCTAAAAGAAAGCATTCTTTTTAATGAGAATTCTAATGATGGTCTATCGTGCATATGAGATAAAGCAACATAGAGCTGGAAAACATACAGCAAGCCCATCAAAGATAACTAAAATGATAGAGTCAATGAGTGATCAATTCGACGTGCAGGTGATGAGCTATCAAATGCCAGTTTCCTTTTGTGTGAGTGTGCGTTTGAGTGTGTGTGTATGTGTGCATGTGTGTGCTTGTCTAACTCTCAGTCAAACGCACACAGCATTAAATAGCGATTGTGCAAAACGGTCCCTACTGTATTATTACACATAGGCTCAAATGTATACATTACATCAACATCTTAGCTCACACGTTACAAAACAAATGGCTTTGTGGATTCTGCGGTATTCAAAATATTCGAATAATCATTATTTGTGGGCTATGATTGGGACAATAGAAAATACCAGAATGTACATGTTATTGTTGAGTCTTGCCAACGATATAAAAGTATAAGCGTAACTTCACTTCACAAGCAGCATGAATCAGATAACATCAGGCTACAACCGTGAAATGTAGGCGAACCATGTCAAGCCGCGATAACTTGGCTGTTTGTACATCCAAAACCAAGACTGATAGAATAACAGTTATTGTTTTTCCGCTGCTATGGCCGGAATGGACTTGAATTATAATTGCGTAGAATTATAATGGTCATCAATGAAGACATATCATTCGTCTAGGCATTATATAACTGTGAATATGTGGTGGTGAGACGGCGGGTTTGCAACCTAAACGGTGATGTTTGTTCTATCATTTGCAATTTTCAGTCAATGCTTCTGCATTTTTAATATGAAATGGTTACATTTCTGACAAACACAAGATCTGCATCACTACATAAATAGTCTACAGCCTGCTCTGGTCCGGCAGAGATAAATTGCATTTTGCCATTCAACTTATTTAGCAAAGCAGTCTTAATGACCTGCTCGTTCCTTATTAACCGTAGCGTGTGCGTCTTCACTCAGTTCTGTTTAAATGATGTGGATATATCAGCTGGCGCAACTTACACTTGTATCGTCATTTTATAGGGTGCACTTTCCATCAAGTACGTGGCTTCGTCGGTGGCAGTCGGTAACCTATCAACAAAACAAAGGCAGTAAACGTTAATGATGCATTAAGGTCAACCCTGCAAAAGTTGTAAGTGCATGTGTACTATATGCCGGACGAGAACATATATTCATTTTTTTTACCCAAATGACCCGCATATACAACCGTCGTGCGTCAATTTGAACGCAAAACAAACATTGTGGTGATCTGCATGCATATTCATTTAACGCACAAAGGAGTCACATCGTGTCTTTTCAAAGAATCATCACTACACGTAAATTGCCAAATACCAAATTAGACGGCTTCGTCGATTTCCGTAACAAGGCGCCTGGCAAGCTGGTACCCGTCAGCATCGTGTCGCCTTCACCAGCAGCTTGCACACGTATTGAGCCATATCCCCGGGTATCTGGCTGTTGTGCTATGTTTTCGCGACCGTCTGATCCCTTGGTGCAGCGGGAGAATGCGCGCAAAATAAAGTGTCACAGGCGTAGTCATTGGTTACGAACTTCCGGGAAAGCATGTTTGCGAAACTTATTTGGTATGTATGCTGCATTAACAGATTATTATAGTCGCCCGGCACCTGCAAATGATGCTGATTCTTGCGCTAACTTCGAAACTGACAATGACAGCTCTTACGAAAGCAGTGACAGTGAACCTGAAGCTTCGCAATTAGGTTAACGGACAATCCCAAGCGGCAAAAACAAAACTTCTGCAACACGTAGCTGCCAATCTACTCCTGGCTACATTACGATATTGTAAAATTGAGATGTATTGTGATACGTGTCGAGCGAATGGTATGAGGAACACAATGGACTAAGGTACACATAATTTTCGGGTCAGTACGCCACTGAGGCACATCGGTATTTACAGGAAGAACGGGAAGAAGGATGAAAAGATAGTATGAACCACTGAGCACGCAGAGGCTACTAAACATATAATGAAGGGTAAAACTCTTTAAAGCATTAACCAGAAAATAATATCCGAGAAGAAAAATGGCATACTGACAGCAATTAAAACAGTGATTTGGCAACTGCATAAATACTCTAGTCTCATGTGCATCCTGGAAGAGGTGGATGAGATCCATCACTTTTTTGTCAAACACTGAACTGGATTCATGGGACAATGACAACATTGACACTATCCTGAAGCAGTATGGTGAACCGAAAACCAGGAATAATCTAACCAGAGAGAATATTGCTGATTTTCAGGCTATTAGAAATGAATGGAGGAACTCAAAACACTGGTTAGAAGTCAGGGTTATCCCAGAGACAAGATCAGAGAACTGTGGGGTTTAATCCGCGGATTTCACAGGGGACAGTTTCCAAATCTATGCAAATTAGCAGCCTCCTGTCACATTCCAGAGTGTGAGAGGGGGTTTAGTGTGCATGACCACATAAAGTCCACCTTTAGAAACAGACTCGGAGAACAAAGACCGAGGACTTGATAATTGTGTCTGTTGGGGGACCTGACATGTCTGACTCCTCAAAAAGTTCTGCATGCAGAGGTGCATTGGATGCTTGGCAAAAGAAGAAGGACAGACGACTGTTTGGTTTAAGTGCTATAACGTAACGTGTTACAGTTATGTCATGATTCTGTTTCCTGCATTAAAGTATATCAAGTATATAACTGTGTAACAGTAAATTGTTTCCCCAGTATTAAAACATGTACCACAATAATGTTGTTCTTTTTATTATCATTACCAAAACACTTGCATAAGCAGGTTGTAACTTTTTAAAAAGTACAACAATGCAAGATTGCATTCATAATGAAAAGAACACTGACACAAATGGCACATCTATTTTAATAGTCCTGAATGGACACACCCTGTAGTCAAATGTGGGACCACTAATGGTCCCACTTTGAGTAGAAATAACCCACATTGAAGGTAATAGTGGGACATCGGTCCCACATTACAGTCAAGCTGGAATGAACTCTAATATATATATATATATATATATATATATATATATATATATATATATATATATATATAGATATATATATATATATATATATATATATATATATATATATATATATATATATATATATATATATATATATATATATATATATATATATATATATATATATATATATATATATATATATATATATATATATATATATATATATATATATATATATATATATATATATATATATATATCATGCCACAAAAAATACATGCATAGAGGTGTAGTTGTTATGGTTTATTCACGCCGGGTTTATTTTTAACTAATCGTTGGACAGTACACGAATGCTTGGTAATATAATAAGGCACAAATGGCGCTTTATGATTATTTGATTTTATATTATCATTTTAAAATAGTGAAACGTAGATGTAATTCTACCACACAAATAGCAGCATGTCAGAGATGCGATAACGTGGCCCATTGAGAGATTCCTCGTCATATTATTATTTGACAATGCTATTGACATCCTCATAATGCCTGATCGCAGAAGCAATCACGCGGCACTTCTCAACAAAAGAAATAAGCAAAATTCGAGAAGGCCCAGTACGTCAAACGTGCATCACATGTTATTAACCAGTTGGAACTAACACTTCAAACTGTACTTCAAACCAAATAGACCATTGAGCTAATATATTGCCATCCGAACGCTCCATTAATCCGTGTTTTATGGAAGCGTTTTGGGGCATGCAATGAGCCATTAGTTTTCGTGCACCCACAATATAACAATCGAATAGATTACGCTCTTAACGTATACAGCTTATCGGGTTAATTCTAACACATGGCCAAATAAAACTGATTCCACAATAAAATGATCCTAAACCAATAAATAAAAAAAAAATTGACGATGGCATAGCATTTGAAAATTTGCGATCAAAATATTAACATATCAGAGACATAGCTTGTCAAGCTTGTATTGTATTAAAGGGAGACTGTGAGTAATTCTGTTATGGTCCACGGGTAAATTAGTTGCCCCTTCTTGAGCCATTTGAGAGCATTTGTATAGTGTATCTGTTCATATATCCATATTATATGTCGAGAAGGTTTCAGGATACATATAAGGGTAATGTAGTTGGCCATTCGACGAGACCAATACCCTACAGACCTCGAGGAGGTGCCAAGCCGCCCATGAATTGCCTATTTATAAGCCGTCTTGTGCTTCGATAAAATAATTGTCGTGAGCTGCTATATATTGACCATTTATAAAGGTAAACTGATGGATAACTCAATACATACACGGATAGACATTGGTGATATTGTACAGGCCCCTGGCTGTTGCATTTCATCAGTAATCGACTGAGCGCAGAAGTGTGGTGTTTCTCCAATGTCATAGATCCTATCAATAAAGTCCCTATTGCACGAAAAAGCCAAAAGTACCTATTCAGTCTTGGCACTCCTGCGCCTGGTCATCCTGCCCTGGACATGAGGCTTGGTTACCTATGTCTGATCTTATGTAAGCACCAGTTAATCATATATGTGTTGATATGTAGCGAGAGAAGTTAATCCATACATTTTACAAAAAACGTATGAACCCTCTTTTCCTTAATATACTTTCCCACACTTATTATGTGTTTTAATGCAAACAATCCAAAGCTGTTGTAATCCATTGAATTATGTAAGTTCAAATATGTCATGTATGTTGACCATTGAGTTGGTGGTAGCCTGGTTAACACCATAGCTACAGAAGTTTATTTATTTACCAAAGTTATATGAATGTTTAAATAGATCTCAACTCATGTCAACACTAGGCAAATAGTATACAACAAAGGCTTTGCAGCAAAACATGTCCCATATCAGACCGCAAACGTGCGTTATCCCATAAAAACTGACTTATCAAGTGGCTGCAAGGATTCATGTTTATAAAGTTGTACCATATAAGAAAAAGCTCCTTGACACAAATTGCAAACAAACTAATGTTGGATTAGCTGCTGTTAATAAATAGAGATGCACTTGAATATAACGTAGGCCAAAGCTGATATATGTTAATTCTGGAACTAATACAAGACATCAAGTACAACGGCTGTTTTCATTTATGAATATCAGTTAGCCCATAAAATAATGCATAACTTGACTTAAGGAAATATAGTTAATGGTACTATTATCATGGTCAGTGACTGATTTACTATAAATGTATCATACTTTCCATACAATATGCTATTAATAATGACATTTTTATTGTCATCTCTTTATAATGTTATAGATCTTTGTATGGCTACTTTCAACCAATGGTAGAAGTGGACGAATGTGTATGCTGTTTAGAGATTCCTTGAGTTGTGACATCCGTAGAGAACAGCCCCATTCCAATTGGTTGTATGCGTCCTGGTTTCAGGCCAATCTGTGTGAACCCTTGGAACGTGCAAGTGGCATATAGCTCCTACAGGCAACAATACGGGCATATGTCCGATAATGATAAACAAATATGAGGGGTATGTACAAAGGCTTGCAGTCATTATTAACAATTTCATTATACTTACTGAAACGGATATGGCAAAAACGCCATTTGTGCATGGATAAATCAACAAAGTCACATTGTTATTTTACAGTCGTTATAGATATACTGCATGCAGTTTGTTCCGAGCTGCTTGGGCTATCTTGGGTAGAAGATCAGACTATCAAGGATACTTCTACCCTCCACTTACCTAGGATTGGACTTGATACATGCGGAACCCATTCTGGTGTTCCTCAATGACCTGCGATGAATCTGCAGATATTGGAGGTGGTGCTTCTGTCTCGGGCAGGATTGTCTCATAGCAAACCAGCAAGAAATCAGCCATCAGGCATTCCACATTCTCTGGAATAACACTTACCATATCTCCATATAAACTCTTATCCCCATGGTAATGGAATTTGTTATTGATTACATTGTACATATTAGTAAACATATTTACCAAATGTTGCCTTTATTGCTACTTCTGTTTGTGACAACATGTCCCTGCTTACAGCCTGAAGACTGCAACCCTAGCTTCTGTTGCTGCATGGTTCCTTGCCCCATTTTCTTTGTAGTGGAGGGCAGCAAACCTTAATCTGTGATACAATGAACCTAGTAAACGTGACCAACATTTATTTTGCATCCCACCATTTTGACATTTGTCTCGCGATCGTAGCAGCTAGCCAGTCCATTGTTTCGTTCAATCTGCCTTATCCGGAAATTTGAACAAGCTCACACCGATCGGACTGTTACGTTACGCGAGCAACTACCAAAGCAACTACGATTAGACGTTGTGTTCTCTCGGTCACATGCCGACGGAAAATGACCAAATATAAATATATAACTAATAACCCATTGACGATAACGGATTTACTCATATATATATATATATATATATATATATATATATATATATATATATATATATATATATATATATATATATATATATATATATATATATATATATATATAATTATGCTGCATGCACTTGCTGTGTGTTGTAAATTAATTCACGTCGACCTATTTATTGATCCATGTAACATCCATGTTGATCCGCGATGATGACATTTATAGAGATTGGCCCACATGACAATATCGTCCTCAAAAGTCGATGATTCCATGAGATGAGACTCATTGCATATTGCGAACACATATGACAGAGTCTATTTCCTCCAACGAGGACATTAAGGGATGGTAGGGATTAGGAACTCTACCACCATGTTGCAATAATCGGGCTACGTTCGTCAAATGTAAGTATATTCATTATTCTCGGGGAGATCAATAGGCACACATATTCAATGAAGACTGCAAGATTCCAGTTAGGTAGTAGGCATATAAATACCTCATGCGAGAAACAGCATCCTGGTTAACATCCTTCTGTTGAATATCATAAAACGGTAATGGTAATCATTTTTCAACGCGTCCTAACGTGCCAGCGCCTGTTTGGCATACACCGTTCATGGGCGTCCTTTGGGGGGGGGGGTGCGTTGGGTGCGAACGCATCCCCCTCTGAAAATCCCCCCAAATTGTTTTGGGGTGAGATTCTTACAAAACTGTTAAAATAGCTGTTTTTCACGTAAATAACTATCTTAAAGTTTCAAATTTCGCGCAATTCTTTATTCGGGAGAATGTTACATTTGATAATTAATTATAGCAACAGAAAAATAAATTATGAATGATCTGCTAACAAGCACAAGTGAGGAAGTAAAGACAAGCGATATTTATTTACCAACTTTCCTGCATGTATCAGTATTACTCTGATAAACGAAGACGTTTTACACCGATTTAGATTTATCAGAAAAGATCTTTTTATAGTGTTGAAAACGCTCAGATTGCAAAAAATCCGAGATGCGCGGCCTTCGGCCACGCAATAAATTGCCGCGCCACCTATAATTTGTTGAAAAACGCACCCCCCTTTACAAATATGGTGGGACGCCCCTGCCGTTGCCAAAACCAGACAGCTAAATATATGCCTATTTGACGGTGACAGCTTCTGTCAACAACGCACATATTGGCTTGCGCGATATATTGTGTGCGGGGAAAGTTTGGTTTTCTTCTCATGGTATCTCATTCTTTGACTCATGGGTAAATCATACTGCCGCACTCTGTTATTTGTGGAACCGAGTGACGCTGATGTAATTAAAATATTCACCCACATCCATCGAGTATTTCTTAATGTTGGCGTCGTCGCAGCGTTAAAGACATAATTCAAAACTGTATTTCCTTATAACTTGTCCTCAACAATTGCCTTGTCAGCTGAGACCATCTCATTCAAATATCCAGAGTCAGGCAATCGCCATATATCATATGCACATACCGACAACCGCGCTCGCCACTCCCGCTAAACAGATTGGTTAACACTTACGAATAAATTGCCAACTGGTGCATCTCTGGTATCACTAGTGGTATACTTGTGTGACTTGCATTAAGCAACACATAATCTTAGCGTACCAATGATGTGACGCATTCTGACTATAATATCCATTAATTACTGTACAGCTCTAACATTGTTTTACGAACACCCTTCAAGACCTTAAACTTTTGTTTGTAACTGCACTAAAGTAACAAAAGAGGGGCAATGGCGGTCGCCAGATGGCAAACACACGCAGCATTTAATAGCGATTGTGAAAAACGTGCAATGTTACAGCAATGGCAAGCAACTCTACAGTGTTTAAGAAATGCGAACACGTGGCTCTGAGGATGTTGCGCTGTTCGAATTAGTCAAATATTTCAATATTCGTTGGTTTTTTTTTTATGATACCCATGGGTAATATATGACAATACCAGAATGTCTCTGGGTTTCTTGTCAATTCGACATAAAGGTATAACCATCAGTTCACTTTATAAGCAGCATGTCCGATCACAACCATGGGTCATAAGCGGCATCAATAGGCGGAATATGTTAGACCATGCCAACTCAGCTATTTGAAGGACCAACATATGAGAGATTACAACGAGCATGGACATCCGCTGGTTGGCTAGTGATCAAGCTTTGATACTTTCCTGAAGGTGTGGAGATATTGTCCTTCAAAAAAATAATCCCCTGTATGGGCAAAAGAACAACTGTAAACTCATAATCGGTTAGTAATATGATAAATATTATTGCAAACATATACAATCATTTGTCGTGTGAAATGATGAGATGTTTTCGAGACGGCCAGTAAGAAACGTTGATAGTGGTATATTTACTATCATTTGCCACCTTCTGGCAATAGTTCAAGATATGATCCGGCTCACTCAATGAGTGATGAAATGCAGGACCTTTTTTCTCATGGGTTAATGCCAACATGTGCGTCTAGGGCAGGGTTGGCGAAAAATGCCTTAGTGTTTCACCGGATGCCACTGAGACAATATATCATATAAGATGTACTTTCCATGCCTTGGATACGGTTTTTGGTAACACTGAGCAAGCCAACCACATAACCATTCAGAGACAATAAACGTGTGCAAATTGGTAAACTCTGCTAGCAAAATCGGTCCATGTGCACATTTAGTCTACGCACACTACAAACAGCTGTCGCTGCAGCAGCTCCGCCTGCGTGTGTCCATCAGCGTGTTCGCGAAATGAACAATGAGCGCCTATGACCAAATGTGACGAATTCATTTCAGATACAGCAATGTATGCTCTGAAATCAATAGTATTCTATGTATGAATATATATTTATTGATCTTGAAGCCTACTGTCATGCATTAACGTCTCAGATCAATATCACCGGCTGTTGATCCTCTGACGACGCCAATGTGGCCTCAGAAACAAAATAATGATACGTCATTGCACAGAACCTCTGAAATTTGACAGATTTAACTCGTCATAATTATACAGAATAATGCAATGATAATAGATTACGATGGCGATTTAACAACCTACTTCCCATTATTATTGCCGACAAATGTCCGACTGGCATATCCCTACAAAATATATCCTTAACCGCTGCGGGGAGAGCCAACTGTTAATATATGCTGTTATATCCTTTAGTTATGGGTAAATAAGTATTAAGGCGGTACATTATCTGTGTGGTTCTATTGCCTTGCTGCTTCTCATATGCAATACAAACACAATTATTTAATGTTGCAATATATCAGTTTACTGTTGATATAATTGGACAACCGCAACTGTTTGTGGATTCATGCTGATAATCCAGATAGTCTCGAGAATAATATTACTTGTTCCGCTTCTACGTTGTGATGTAAACAGCACACATACATAGCTACATATATGATACATAGCTGTCAGACATTTGCCGCAATTGCTGCACCTAGAATATATGTCCGATAAGTGTCAAATGTTAACGAATGGTGCGATGTATTCTCAAACCTACTAAATGTCCGATTTAATCAGCTGATTCGAAACAAAATGTTGCATCAATGGACCAGCTATAGCTAACTTGAACATCTTTATGTTTTACACTGCGAAGTAACCTAGCAGTGAAACGGACATTTTGTGTTATTAATGGAATATCCTGAATAATACCGGAGACGTAAATGCATTGACAACAAGTTGCAAGAGTGAACAAGATCATCTTAATTAATAGTTCGTTTGGTACATCAAGGAAGTGATCAACTAAAAATGGCATATATGCAGGGGCTCAAAGGTCAATGCTTGTGCAGCAATATTATTTTCTCAACCTGCAAGGGCCTTGAACCAACCGAATCACCCCTTTGTACAAGACCGAGACCTGTTCTGACATCCGCGTTTACAGACGATACATTTAAGTTTGTGTAGTGGGCCAATTGATGAGAGAGAAATTGCTCCTAACCTAAAGAGGTAAAACGTCGACATTGTCAAGCCAATTAACCAGCCATCGCATGTTTCTATAAAATATATATGGATGACGTGAGCTACTGTATATTAGTCTGTTACACTGTTGATTAATTAATGGCGACAATTTTGGCAACACAACTTTAAGCAAATGTGCGTCAGTTCAAACCAAATGTAAGCATAATGAAATGACGGTTGCACTGTGGTTTGCCTGGGCTTTTCATACAAGCAATAATCGCATATTAACAGGTTACAAGCATCACCAGAACACGATATAACATGTCATTGTTGATTGATGCGTCAACACATGTCAAGTAATCCCATATCACAAATAATGTAATCCCATATTCTGCAAATAAAGAACTTCATTGGCTGTAGTCAAACAGAGTAATCCACTATCGCAATACACAATGGCTATTGTACCGACGATAATCTCCCCGGATGTTCGATCTGATCCGTGTCATTTCATTAGGTAAACAGCGCGCGTCATTATTGTTATTATGGAAAACGTTTAGAATACGTTCGTTTGACATTGATTACGCTGATATATTGTCCTCATCCTCGTCTTGTAGGGCTTCTTATGTTGGTGAGTGGTTCACCAAAGGGGAAATACCATAGTTTGAGATTAATACAACAGAAAGGAGAAAGTAGCAAAACCCACAAAAACACAAAGAAATTAACTCGCGTGTGAAGTTCTTTCAACAACGAAATGGCTGTCAATATGTTGTAGCGGACGAGGTATTTAGAGCCCTGAAACTGGTCATAGCTTGTATGACGACAACACTGTCTGCGAATAATTTACAACGAGATTTGCTATTGTTCACTGAGTGTTGTCATGTAACTAGATTCTTTGCTTAGGTTGAGCATATATGCTTCATCTGGGGATATCAAAAGTATTTACAATCATAGACTGCTATATTTAACTAACTGTCGAAAATATTATACCTTTACCGATACGCTTACTGCCACATTTTATCAATAGTTATAGCTAAGGAGTTTGCATTATATGTTAGTTAGTTACTGGGGCTCTTGACTCGTTTGGCAATGATACTTGCATTCAGTTCCAGCAAGACAACTGTTTTGGCAGAAATAACTGGTCACAAATGTTATGCAATGGCCCTTCTTTATAAAGAATCGGTAATCGTGTTTTGTGAGTGAAATCGGGGGCCGGTGGCTTATTCGAGCAAATATTCCGTTTGCTTTTATTATGTTGATATCATTTTATCAGAGCCTTTGATAGCGCACATTTTGTGTTTAAATAAGGTATTTTCAAACCCTGTCTTTATTATTCAAGGAAGCAGGGAGATCATGGCTCAATCTAATAATAGTAGTGGGTTCGGGGATCGCAATTCAATCGCAATCAAAAGATCACTAGTGCCTCTCTTGTGTGAGTTACTATTCTATTACACACAAACGCACATAAAGACAACAGTGGCAAGGTTTCGATTTACAAACATCGCCTATCTACGACCGCATGTTGACAGGTGGCCAGTACAAAAAGGACGTATGTTCTATAAGTATCAATGGTTCAGAGGTATTCAACACAGTATTTAGATAGTATGATACAATACGTTTGGTTTCATAAATTGCCCACTACCTGTTCCTGCGAAAATCACACCGCTTTCAGTAAGATAACTGCAACTGCTGAAAAAACTGGGCTCACAAGTGTTACGTTGTTAGCTAAAAAAAACTGAACGCTCCACCGCAAACCACTCATCTCTTTTACTCTACTATTGTCAGTCGTAGACGAAATACATTACAATCAATGCGTTTTTTGCTATTGGGCGGTTATCATGTAAAAAATAGAAGGCGTAATTATTGATCACTCCCGACAATACCGTACTGTCGCTAGGAAGGCCATGAAACCAGCATAAACTGATTGCATCATAAAGATGCATTATCGGCGACAGAGAGAGGCCGACAATGTTAAGCCAAGCTCCTATACACGTCCGAAGATAGAGATAGACGGTTGATTAAGTAGATGAAGCTCACAGTTGATCAGGGCAATACCGAGCTAGAGCACACACATATATGCTGGTCGGACAGAAGTGCCATTTAATTATATTATTATTGGCAATTGATCGCCATACAATCTGTCGACCTAATTATGTGTGCACCATACGTCATCCATAATAGTACAAGGTTATCATGGTACAATGATACTTTGTTCGTATCAACAGTGGAAAACAATATTAACTCAATTTCTTATTTAGAAAAGAGTACTTTAGTCAATGTTAACATGTACTTGCCAAACAGCAACTGATATGATTCCCAAACGAAAAGCCACACGCTAAACACTATATATATGGTATTTCTAAACTAGGTACAGGGCCAATTCTGATCCAACAGATTTAATCGTAAACTGCATTTTCTCTCCAAATGGCAATTGCCTTGATTACAAAAGCACATTTTCGCCACCTTACCAAAGGCAAACTATGACAAGTTGGTTTCAGAATAAACATCCATTTGGGTTTCCCAAGTTGAATTTGCGGAGGCGATATTGATCAATCAAACGATGTGACTACAACATGTACAATCATTTCTAGGCAATGTAGCTTGCGTCAGCTAGACGAATAGTACCTACATAAAATATGAGCTAATATTCTTGTGTTACGAGCATTTGATTTCGGTTCTACAGATCAGACAACAATGCAATCTGCCTTGAGAGCTAAATTTATTGCGGGGTAGCTTCAAATCATAGACGCTGTCCACCATATATGACCTGCCACCGCCGTCTTCCAACATGGAGAGTTTGAGACTATGGTCACATACGTCCTGGCAATTATGATATAATATATATACTAATTTAGTAAATTACCTATCAATGAATATGGATAATTTATGTGTGTGTGTGTTTGCGTGTGTTTTGTGTGTGCATGTTTGTGTGTATGCATGTCAGTGTGTGGGTTTCCGCTTATGTGTATGCTCTCCAGAAGCTGTATGATCCACACGCGGCCATATCATGGAAATTGAACACGTTTTGTTGCTGTCATCAAGTCAAACCTTCCACAAGCTTATTATGCCCATCGATTTTTTGGTGGCAAACTCAGTTTGGAAAAGAACAAGTACAGCTATGGCTGCGAATGGGCCTGAAAACTGCTAAATAAATAATATCATTATGTCTACTGGGAAAATATGTACCATCTTTTGGACATAAAAGGAATCGGTGATGTGATTGTTTAGTCATCACACTATTTGTCTGATGCAAGAAACAGCCCTTTATGGACGACATTGTTACGTTGACATTGAATCGAATTGCTTCTTTATAGAGTCGGAACAGTCTAGTAAACGATTCCCTTCAGCAAATTAATGAACGTTATCCTAGAGTCATTGAAGCACGGAAATAAATCCATTAAGGCTTTGTACTAACATCTGCCAACGGCATTCTTTATAAGTTTTGGTATACCAATGGACACGTCCCCGCTGTTTCAGATGCGGCTGGGTAATTGCTTAGGTCGCAAAAACCACCTGAAAGCTTAATCAACCGCGTGAGACTATCATAGACAAGCATTAACAATCAAATGATTGCAGCATTAAATATTATTTTCAGTCGCCCAACAATTGGGTATGGAAAATATGGCACTTCACATTAATGCAGATACATATGTCATTCCAACACCCTGTCAGTGGGCGGCCCGACCGTGTTTTCGCACATTTTCTCTGTTTCTTGGCCTCCTCGCCAATATCAGTGCACCAGGAAACATGACTGTCAGACGCTGGAACTAATAGAGCTGAAAAACTGCCACACAGACCCCCAGATGTTACTTGTAGGCGAGTCGGTAAAGCATCCCAAAACAACATTCTCTCATGGCATTGTAAAGCCTTGCACGCCTGTGTATTGGTTGGGATTCTAGCACAAATCTGTGCAAGCTGCAGTAACATTATAATGTACCGGGACAGTGGGGAAAGGTCAAACACATGCTCCGCAGAGTGGAAAAATATATCTATGCTGTAATGCGTTTTACTGGAAGCTGGTAGGTAAAATGGCCAACACAGTACGCAAGTTAGTTTAAATGATTCAAAAGCTATCTATAACTCACTCGCTTTAAACTCAATGGCAATACGAGAACCTCATCGCCTCACTTTTCATCAAAAGCTTATCGATTGTCTATCCTTCGTTGCGTAGATAATGGACCAGATATATATTAATTGCTATTAACTAATTAGGCTCGCTAGAGCACCCTGTAATTCAACGATGCGATTGTTCTTTAGTGAAATATACATCTCTTTTATAAAATAATTTTAATCAATGTTTCAAGTATGCCTTATGGACATACATATTTTGCATATAACATTATTGTAAAATGACGCCCTACTGTGAATGAAACCGCGATAAATGTAGTCTTAATATCGCTTATTCAATCATTTTGCAACGGTAAAGTACCACCCCGTCTGTTGGGCATACACCGCTGCCCAGACCAGACTGCAACATCTATTATTTATCTTGAGGGTTATGTATACTGCCGCCCTCAGCTATTTGCAGAAACGAGTGAGGCTCATGTTGTTAAATTGATTTCTCATCTCTGTCGAAATTTCATCGCATTGACCTTATGCAAATATCCTGACTCAGGAAATCGGCATTTAATAAGCATATACCAAAAACCGCCCCGCCAGACAAACAGTTCCTTTTAGGCTTAAAAATAAATTGCCAACTGGTGCATAACTTGCCGTATAGCTGTATAACCCTCGTTAAGCAACACATAATTAATGCGTCCCTATTATGTAGAGATAATCGGTTATGTTATAATGTAATTGTAAAATAGCTCTAAGCAATTGCTATGGACAGCGATTTGTGTGGATCTAGGAAGCTAGGGTTAATAATTAACATCAGCTGTAGGGAGTCAGTCCATAACCTAGTGACTGAGGGTACGCCATGATGATGGCTGAATTTGTTGTCAATTTGCCGCTCAACAACTGATGCATCCCTTGTCGTATACCTGTATGACCCTTGTTAGAGACACATTAAGCGTTCCTTTGATGTCGCGCTGATCTGTGAAGATGTATTATAATAATTCTACAACCCTAACAACTGCTATGGAACGCTATTGGTGAAACTTCTCTTCATTATTATGACTGGAATTAGAAGACAATAACGTAATGTCTCCTGTTTTGTTGAGTATTATGTCATTAAAGAACTTGGATGAACTGAATGTATTATCAGTTAGATCTTGATTCAACATTAGCAGTTAGTGTCAAACCAAACGTACATCGGGGTGAGGAATTTTATTCCGGTTAATATTTATTATCACTCAACAAATCTGTGTTCTGTTGAAGCTACTTGCCAGGTAAAATATGCTATGGGTTGAATCACATGAGCAATATAAGTCACTAAAAAAATAACAGCAGGGACGTAGGTTTAACCATGCAAATATTTTCAAGTGTAACAAAGGTAACCTGCTTCTTCATATTTTTTAAAAGAGAGTATCTTGAACGTTAATTATGTAATAATCGGGATCTTCTTTTAGTCAGCAAAATACCTACCAGGTATAATGTTCATTAGTTGAACGAGAAAACAAGAAATCAGTAACTACAATATAATATAAGATTTACTATAAGAATGACAGGTGGACGAACATTGAACTTTATGATGAAATTCGTGTACAAATCTGATTTGATATATATCTTACATAAAAAGGAGGGTGTCAGTTATATGTGTCCTAAGAGCATAATGTGTAGTTAAACGTTTGCCTTCCCAATAAACAAACAAGGCCAACAGTGAGCCACCAATTACCTTCAATACGCAAGCCACATATATTGTTCACCTAACTGGCCCGCTTCACCAGCTGGATACACAACTAATCTTGTGTTAAAATCCAATTACCGCCAAGTCCATTTTAACCAGTGTGGCCTGAATAAAATGACCACTGCATGTATTAGCCCAATGTCCCTCCGAGATCTCGGTCGATGAAACTGTGGGAAATCTGTTATCGTCACAGTCACGTGAGCTAATTTCCTATTTATACGAAACACTCTCCAATGCCTGCTTTCAGTTTATAGATATTACCATCTACCGATGATAAGGGTTGAAGATACATTTACGAGTGATCTATTTGGCCATTTGAAGATACCAAATGACTCTGACCTCGAGGAGGTGTGAAGCCGCCCATGAATTGCCAATTTGCCGGCCATCCCATGTCCCATGTTAAACTTAAATGATTGGCGTGAGCGCCTATAGATGGCCTTTAATACAGGCAACCAACGACTGCAACTGATGAATAACTGTAGGAATCAAATCTTTACATTTGTAGACAGCGGTGCATGTGTTCAGACGCCATGCAGTTATAAATCATCGGTCAACAACCTACGACGACATGTTGTTACTATTGGTGATTCAGATTATATAGTTTTATTGTCACTTTCTAAATTAAATTATCAACAGCCAAACTGTAGGATCTGCATTACATATAATCATCAGTTACATAGTAATGTTAATTTTGCTAATGTATTGATGATGATGTAGCAAAGATTAATGACGACGATTGTAACAACATACCTATGTGATATTGCGTGTTCACCTACACCGATTTCATCACAGAGATATGAACATTAGTTTGAGGTTTGTCACAGCATGTTCATGCAAGTAATAAACGCGCCTAAACACAGGCTTAGCAGACCATAATGAGCTGCTATGAAGTGCGCTGTTGTTGCTTTTGATGATGTTACATTGGCGTATTGTTCAATGTTAGTCGGTGTACCTAGTCATCTTTGAGATTAAGTCAGAATTCAGATGTGTTTATAACATCTTAGTGGGTCAGCAATACCGCGATCAAGACGCATGTGTCGTTAATGCAGTCATTATGAGGTGTTACTGGTGGTTTTAACTTTATAGCCAGACAGAAAGCAAGTAATTTGTAACTTATGCAAGAGAATAAACGAATTCATAGTCAGACGCCCTTCAACAGTAAAATCTAACCTGTAATTTCGTTTTATTCCATTTTAAATCATTTTATGGAAAGACCTCGGTCGGGATGACAAGAATATTCACGTGTGAATAACAATTATGACGAGGCTCCACATAATATGTTTGTTTAACCATATGCTGCTATCGATTCGCAGGTTCGCCATGCATTGGCACAACATGCGCGTTGTCTACTAATAGCGGAAAACGTGGTTACGCATCAGAAATCATGTAGATGTTTCATTATCAGTAGGGGCGACGTTTCGGTCAGGCTATCTATCTCACAGCAATAACGAACCTTCAAACTTAAAATCAATGAGTTATTTAAACTCCTACTCCTACATATATCTACTTTGCTGTTGGTCAGTAATGGAATATGACACTGTTTTGCACATATAATATTGTATATATTCGCTCCTACCAAGCAAAGAGACAACGTCCTGCATCAAATTAATCTTCGCAATTACCAACATGGTTATTTTACAACCCCCCTAACGTCACGATTTACACTCAGATATCAATCATAAAGAGCGTCCCCCATTAAGTATCTCTCCAGAGTTGTGCGGACCAGACCATTCTCGTATGTAATGATGACCCAGTACTGGCAATAAACATCTGGGGCTGTGGATAAATCGCATTTTGCGGGCTAGATGTCGACCACAATTAGTCACTATTATTGATTTGCCAGAAGCTGTATGAGCGCAAAGAAATCCCGTTGTAATGAAATGTGGTGAATTACGTTGGCAAATTGATGAAGCGTATAAGATTGGCATTTCACTCGTTATGGGCCTACGCTCAACTAACAGACGTCATTAGGTTGATCGGAAAACGGAATGACACTGATGACATCACTAATAGACCACGGTCAGGAATACATGATGTAAAAACAGTAATAAAACAGATTTGGGCGCGATGACTACAATAGACATAGCAACAGACAGCTCACGTAAGGGCCAGTCGTATGCCGAATCTTGCCTTGTATGATCTTTGCATAATTGTGTAACGGCGAAGGTACATGGCGATGATGGTTTTTGTGTGGTATGTTAAGTTTAACCTTAGTTTTGAAGGTAAAATGGCGCTGCAACAAGGTGCATAATATCTTGCGTGGAAGACCCGAAAGTTAATTGGGAATGTGTTTTCACGAAGCACAGTCGTATAGGACCATTTACATCGCCACACTTATAGGTGGCAATTACCAGAGCACGTACAATGAATTAGTCGTTTCTTTTCTATGGGGTAAATCATCGCATTAGCTACATGACTTTGTTGGTCCCCGCAGAGTATCTATGTATCCTTGTTTTGAAAATGAGTGAATTGGCCGATATTAGCATCATTTGGTTCTGTGATTCCTTACGGTTTTATGACGTAAACACCATGTCCATAAAATTGACAGCGATATAATATAACAACCTGGTGCACAAGAGCTAAGCTTTCACTACTGACAAGTATTACCAGCGTTCTTCTCATAATTGTGGCTGAGTGCGAGATTCTTTCCGTAGCAAAAGAACTCAAACACTTGAGTGACTTAATACATTCTACAAAATTCCTCAACTATTATTTTACTTAGTGAACGAATTTGTTAAGGTATATTATCTATCGTTTATGATCATAAATCTGTTACACTAATTTGAAATTGTTGTAATATGTTCGGCAAGGCAAGAGATCATTGTAATTACCCTAATGAAATTTCCCTTGCCAACACTACACGACCATCCACATTCAGCACGTCACGTGCTAACGTTTCAATCGGCCATTTTAATTGCGAGTTTGAAGTATTGATATTTACTCAGTGTTCATTTATAATATTCTGACCACAATATTTATGTGGACATATAATCACAATACTACTGGTGTTTATGGTTTGGAGGTGCCACATTGACTATAACTCTATACATACTGCAACCAAAAAAGTGACACTTGATCATTTGCCATGCCTTTAATGACAATGGAAGCATCCTCTGTGTCCAGACGTTTGCGAAAAAATCCCATATAACTGGGGGTACCCTGCCCACCAACACACTCTGACGTGAGTTGAAAGAGAGATTTCCTGCTGCCATCAAATCGGGCCCTTATTGACCCTAATGGTGTCCATCAGGTTGTGAGCTGCTGAGCAACTGCAATTATTGTTGCAAATGGCCCTATAACTGGCATATAAAACTAATCATTATATCTGTTGGGACATTAACACTGTTAAAGGTACATAAAAGGAGGAACTGGCTAGTTTAATTCGGCGATTATGGTTGTTAAAAGAGCACAATATTTGACTTATGAATGAAACCGTCTTTATAGGCGTAATTATTCCTCATTTGCTATGATATCAAATGGTGAATATGGGTGAATTTGCGCAGCAGCCTTCCGCTAGCCTGTTACAGATTTGTTCGTTTATGACCTGATAGGAATTTATCACTCATTATTAATGACATTCGTTAAAGAGCGGCATAAACTTAACCTTCAATAGCAAATATTTCAGGAATGTTTATTCCTATGAAATCAAAAATCTTGTTATGGCACTCTTAATTCAACAAATTGTCTCGCTCACCTGAAAATCCTGATACCGCATGTTTCTGTAGCCTGTTGCAATTTGATTCCCCCCCCATTTATTACGGATCCACGGTCTAGGTGTACCTAGTCACCGACGCATGGCGTGTACCACTGTCAGCACTTTAACTTCACTTCACGAATAATGACGTCATCTGCCAATGACAAACACGTTTTGCCACCTGATTGCTTGGTAGTGTTATCATCGATAACAAAATGTTGCGTTAGACATACTTATATAAACATCGAGAATACTTTCCTAAGTATCCCCGCAAAAAATGACAAATGGAAATCATAACGTGATACCCGACCATCACAGAATGAACTGAGGTCACATCAGGGACTCTTGGTATAAATGATACGCATAACCATTGTTTATCCGTCTACAAAAAGATGTTATTTGCATCGCTGGCATCACACGCAGTAAGTATACTCGTGTAGCTCTTGTCGAATCTCGTATAAACGTCTCTATAATATAACGCATATTGATGATAATATATATCAATTAATTAGCAGCGTCGTTGTGTCTTGTTGATTTTGAGAATTTGCAGTTATTAATCTAATGAGGATTGCTGGTATTTCAACATTTATCTCATGTTGTGATGTTTACTACTTCCGAGCTAATTACCATTGGTCCATTATGGATGTAAATTGAAACCCTGGTCGATTGCCAGCTCTGATCTAGCCGAGAATAATTGTCCTCTATTTATCGTCGTTAGTTATTATTTTTTTACTAATAAGCAACACAACTAGCGCTTTATCGATTTACATCTCCATGTAAGTGTAAGCAGAAATATAAGAATAATCTGAAGATACTCATGCCCCAGCCAAATTATAGTGCTCAACTCGCACAAACCCCCAACATACAACACTTACATGTTTGTAGAAGTGTCTGAAGCTTGCAATTCTTTAAAAAAGCACGTTGGCTTTAAGGTTGTACCTTATCACAGTCGGATTGTTTGTAAACATACATACCAAAAACATTTCGTCTTTTTACCTTGTAGGACAGGTAGTTGGATGATCGGCACTAGTTATGTTTATATGAGGCGTCTTTTTACGTGATCCATTTCCAGAATAACTCCACGGATTTGTATTCCATTGCGTTTGGCAGTTTGGTATGGGATATAATGGACCGGTTGACGGCACCAAACTGGTCTTGAACAGCCACGATGTTGGCCATGAATCGTCTATTAACGACTATCCGACGTCGTGATAGGCTTGTATAGATGAGGTGAGTAGCCAAAGATAGACGCTCAGTTAAAGCATCCACATACTGTGAAATCGTTGGACGCATCATCTTCTATCATTGCTAGACATAGCTTATATCAATCAAGCACTTCTCTGTTGATTTAACTGTTATTGGTGGTTTAGTTGCATGGGGTTGATGCTACTGCATGATTCCATAAACCGGGTCGCGATTAGCAAGGTAAGCTGACAAAACGGCCAAACAATGCGGCAGAGCACAACAACTTTTACATAGCTGAGGCTCGTGTAATTATATTCCATTTTAGCATAACGCGCACGGAGTTACACAATAACATCAGTTACTTCAAAAATGTGATGGTGAATAATATCATAATGATAACGACTGATGAGGTAACTTTAAGCTCGTTTACTTGTGTGAAACAAAAGTAACAAACGTTAGTCCATTTAAACAGTAAACACATAAATGTGCTTGGCCGAGTTAAATAAAAGTATTTTTCAAATCAATGTATGACGTTAATAATAACAAGCATAAAGACGAGGCTCTACATCAAGTCATTCCTTGCGAGTCCGGACACACTAATGCTTATTTATGTCCCAATTTGACTCATAACCACATCTGCTGCTTACGATACCGTGGACGACATATGATGCACCGTTAAGCAGCGGTTGCATTTTCTACCAGCAAATCGTTCGGGTCTTATTTATAGAAAACGCAAATATTTATAGTATTTAAAGTATTGCTCGTTCAATCATTTCAACAAGCTGCTAAGTGGTTCGTACACCATGCAAACCACACACTGGGCATTGGTGTCATAGCATTTCATTGTATTATCTAAAGATATGTGCCAACTACAGACTCTTGCAGCACGAATACAATTTATCAGCCATTTCCACGATATTGTATGCAGTTTATCTTTTCTAATATCCATTACTACAGCCAAGTTGACACTGAGCTACATTTATGGAAGATATAGTCGGTCCTTTGACTAGGATGATACTGCGGGGGCCTTGATTGGGTGATAAAGCTGGCCATGATGTGCCTATCAACCAACCATCTCCTGTATAAATAAGTTCATATGAATACCGCAAAGATTAGTATGCAGCTGCTGACCAGGAATACTGACATGATAAACAGGTGCGGAAGAGCTGATACATATGACCACTTAATAAAGGCAATATCTTAATGAACTGAAACTAGCCAGACATAATATAAGTGGGGAGATGATAACATGGGTACCGTCCTCGGGCGCATCCCGGTCTTTAACATTGGCACATACACATTTTTCGTTTCCCCGCCATGACACAACTCATCGTACAGTCTCTATATCTCGGCACGGAAATTGTTTTGGTTTAACAAATGACGGGATTCAATTCATCATGGAATTTATATCTTCTTTCCATCCGGCCACCATCAAATAAGAATGGTAACTCAGCAAATCGTTTAAAAAGGCGCGTTAAGTATCCACCCTTGCCACACACGCTATAAACATTTCACTTTAAGTAGTAATGTGTCAGTACGACTGAAATCACAGGTAGTTTTTATGCATTACCGTCACCACACAACTCATTAGATAAGCGCCTCCACGATAATGCCGATATAGATTAAATTATCTATCAATTAATAAGCAGCTTTAAGCGACTGCCAGATAACGCACATTGAGACCTGAATCACGCGTGACTCTAGGATAAAAAGCGACTTTTAGGATAAAATGCTCCGTCGTCGCTCACCTTTAGTTGTTTCCTCGATGGGTACGTCATTGATTGTTGCACAATGTCTTCTACGCATGTGTGGTAAGTCATTATGCAGCGCCGAGACAAACAAGTTTCTTATATGATTACTGAATAAATTACAACGAATAAGGGACCGATTCGGCGTGCATGTAGCAAACCGGTAGCATGACGCATCAGTATCGATCTCGTGTGGTAGTGATTAAATGGCGCCTTAAGCATTCTGTCAAAGTATACTACCCCCAAATGATTATATCTTCTTTCACAAATAGGATAAGTTGTAATGTCACCCAAAAAACAATTAATGACCGCTTAAGGAGGATGGCGGACTCGAAATGGCTGACACTGACTCCCAGTCTTCTATATACAATGCTGAATAGTGGTTGTGGATATAATGTATTATGTTTGCAGGGCGGGATGACATTCGTTGATTTACGATTTCGTTACGCTTTTTTGTCCACGAGTTCGACATATGATACGGTTAATAATTAAGTAATTTAATAAGTAAGAAACTGCTATTTTGAGCTTCCGTGCTCGAAGCATTTCGGTACTATGAAGGGCTTGGTGAATTTTTGGGATGCTCTAAATGTAGAACTAGTCGATTATCTATCCGTCATGCATATTTTACACACAACAAATAATTACACAGGTAATTTGAAAAGGTTGAGTTGATTTCAAATTCTGACCCTTGTGGTCATTGACGCAGAGAACGTGATCATATCAATTTAATTACGTCTGTCGATACATTATCATTTATCAACTCAAATGAAATGAGCGCTTGTAACCATGGTGAGTGTGAATTTCGAGCACAATAACTTGAATGCAGTCAATGCAATATAGATTTTAAGAATATAAAATATCAAGGTTTTGCTTAGCTTAGATAGCATGCATTTATGAAGTAATTTGGATTAAACAAATGGCCATGTTAAAGATATTAGCTTACAATATTATCATTTGACGATTTATAAGACGTCCACTGCAGTAGCCTCGATTATAGGGATTAACGATAACATACATAGATATATTGTCTTCGTGATCATAAACTCAGTGAGTACGCTTACAATGTAATACTCACTGTTGTCGCCATGACTAAAATATGTTGCGTACTCAAATCACGAAAGAATTGGGATGGAAACGGGAAATCAGTAGAATAGGAATGATAGTTTTGTAATGCTTGGTATTTAAGTCACATATTTACTAATTGCATACAAGATGAGTGGAAACAGGATTATAACATCAGGCTGATCCAATATATATTTAACTGCAAATTAGATGCGACAAAGGAACAGGGTTTATAAATCCACGACTACTTTATGTACTCTGTATTTTACGTGGGATTTCAAGGTTGCAAATCTTAGTTATACTTGGCATGTGTGTATATTTTCATTTCTTCACATGCACAGAAGCATCATCTGAGATGTATTGTAGTCCCTAATCCGGCAACTGTAAAACTGATATTCTTTACCAATAACTGAACATGAAGGAAAACACACTAGAAATTATATGTACCGCTTAAACATCAATAAATGCTTAGACGCTGTCAAGCCACCTATCCTAAATCAATAATGACCGTAATACATAGTATCCTCTTATTTAAACTTTTAATGTTATGATTAAAATATTTTTCAATTTCCACCTCGAAATGTTTCTACTTTCTTTTTGTCCCTTATTGGTAATTGAAAATGGTTTATATATATTAATTTGAACTTCTAGCGACGACGTTTTAGGTTAAAATTATGACTATTTCGTCCAAATCAGAACTGTAAGGATACTAGTTTTTGATGTCAGTCACGGATGTGCTGCACCTAAAGCAGCAGTTGCATTTCCTGCTATTAGGGTAATTTTTTGTGTAAAACGCAGCTATTTGGGTCACCCTAGAAAATATTTGTCAATACATCACATCATATAATGATATGGTGGGACTACTAAATTGTTTGGAAAATATGGCAAATACCCAGGACTTAATTGATAACGTAGCTATTTCAGGTGCCGGAAACAATGAAAGTAGGCCAAACTATGGTCTAAAAAAGCCCACATGGCTTCATCCAACCTTGTTTGCCGTATGGCTTATTGCTGTTTACGGGCTGCGATCATTTGTAGTTACATTCGTCTGGACATCATACACTCTTGTTTGCTGACCTTAACATTGGCGTTTTAATCTCGCGATGCCAGCTAATCTCTGAAATAATGTGCTCACAAACAACTCAGGACACTACATTCAATGATGGTAAAAAGGTAAGGATACCGTTATGTTGTCACAAATATTCACCAAGAATTAAGCATTTATGTTTTTATCTTTTGGAGCACGCCCCTTATTTCCTTTCTTAAACATGTTCACGGTTGTGTGTACCAGAACACTTCTGTTTGTACAAATGACCTAGTTTCGACAAAATATGATGATGTAAGAATATCAGTATTGGCTTGGTAGGTCATGACAGTAATCATTAGCCGACTAAAACGTGTGTAATAACCTTTGTGCATGTTCCAGCCACTAAGACCGGCGTTTAACAAAGCACTCCCTTTGACAGAAGATGCCAATCTTGGCAAAATATTCCGCAAAAGCACAGCGTGGTCTGATTCGCGATTAAGGCATTGTATGGTCTAGAGTCGAATGAACATTATGCTTAATGTACCGGATTTATTTTTACATTGTTATCTGTCTAATCAAAGCAATTGGATTAGATTATCATAGGGTAATACATATAAAGGTCGACGCGAAGCATCACACCAATTATCACCAGAACTGAATCGAACGTGAATTGGAAATGACATTGTTATACATATTCAAAGCCAGATTGAAAAAGCGTGATATTCCTTGGAATACTAACGATTGATTGTCATTGGCAATACCAGACTGCCACTGATCTCGGAAGCTGGCACAAGCTGATTTAAAACAAACATTTATATTATCAGCGACATTTAGACGCCGACAATGTTAGGCCGCCGTCCTTAAAAAGTCATAAGGCCGACACTGCGTGTAGGACCTGGTGCAGATATAACTCAGCTGTCCAAAGGCGTGGAATAGTTTGCTAGATAAGAAACATAAAGCGGCCTAAAAACAGACCAAAGATAATAGATAGTATACAGCAGTATTATTATTTGACGGTCAGCCATCATTTAGAAATGGATTGCCGTAGATTAAAATGCTCAATAACTTATATAAACTTCACTCCTCTTCAAAACATTTTCTCAATAATTAGGCTTTTTAGCTATTTCGGTAATTTAACACGGTAAGATACCTTAATCAATATTGTACGTCCTATTTTGATAATATATAACTTATATAAACTTCACTCCTCTTCCAAACATTTTCTCAATAATTAGGCTTTTTAGCTATTTCGGTAATTTAACACGGTAAGATACCTTAATCAATACTGTACGTCCTATTTTGATAAAACATCTCCCTGAAAACAACAATTTAACACTAGTTATGCGTCGTTCAAAACCTGCTACTGACTCATCCAATCGTAATTGGCTTTTTCCCCGGGACATTAGCCTTGATTAATGAACATATTCCCCCAACTTTTGCAAACTACATGTTATGACCAGTTTTCTTTCAAATGTATGATCACCGAGCCTATTGATTAACATGATGTTGCTGCACTAAGGAAAGATGCTGCGGCATACATCTACACTACAGGGCCGTAAACGGTGATAGCTTCCTTCGGGAAATTACACACGGTGTAGCATAGTCATTCGCAGAAAATATACCTGCTTCACTGCAATAAAAAGGTTAAACCCTGCGTCTAGATGAACACAGGTTTATTGTGAGCATTTAATAGCACTGATCATGTAAGAAGCATTGGTAAACACAACCTGTTTATTGTTTACATTTTGTTGCCCTGTGAATGTCAAAAACATTGGTAAACCTAACAAGTATATGATGTACATTAGTTGCCCAGATCATTCCTGAAGCATTTATCAACATAACAGAAAACATGTTTCAAAATGTATACAGTAAACACACATACAGAGGGGTCAGATATTCCCCCCAGCAAATTATTAGCCAAATGATAAATTTGTCATTTATGACACCACCCCATAGAAAAACGCGATGGTCATACAGTGATGTTTCATAATGCCTCTGTTTGAAACACAAAACCGTAGCATTTATAGTATAGGTACATTCGGTAGCTTAAAGCTAGTTGCTAATAAGGAAATTTTATCTTAGACGCATTCACAGTATATACCAATTAAATATTTATGCACTCGCTTCGAACTTAGGTAAATACGGAATGCCTATCACATACAGCGATGAACAATATAGAGTTATGCAGTAATAATTATATTCCCCACAGCTGGAAAGTGATATGTGCATCACAGCTGGTAATATTGTGGTAATGTAACGATTCAAGAGTTCAATTATTGACCTAACATTGACTTTCAAGGATAGCAATGTCACCTGCGTCTTATGAAAGTTCATAATCGATCTCACAAGACGGCGGTAATAGACACCAGAATGTCTATATGTATTTCTTATAATGAGGAGAATTTCATTTCGTGGGACATATATAGTTAAGTTGCGAATATAGAAGTCTGAAAACCTGCTAAAATTCGTATCAAGTGGTGACAAACTCACACATCTGAAAAGCATTACCTATAAATATTCTAGTGTTTCACCCACCTCTCAGTAGCTCGTACCGTTTTACATCGTTGTCTCGTCTCGTTTTTTTGTATGTGCTCAACAGAATACTGACTAGAACTAAATTAATAGACCTAGATAAACGGCGCTCATTGAGGTAAAAATGTGACTTAAGTTACTAAGCCGAGAGCTCTGTTAGTCCCACCCCACCATACCGCATACACGACCATATCAAGTGTATTAAACATTATTACTGCCGCCATCTAGTCATACAATGATTTTTTATGAAAACAAGCCAATGATGGTTAGCGATTTTATAGTCGGCTAGTTCAATATGGCCTTGACCAAGTAATATTTTGGCCGCAAATGCCCCTGTAACGGGCATATTGAACTAATCAATGGGTCTACTGGGGACATAGGTACCATTAATTTACATAGAAGGAAAATGTAGTCGGACAGTTGTTTAACATAGCAGCTGCCATCAGCTACCTTTGACTGTTGAAGCAGGCGATCATGTACACCGGCGATATGTCAGTTTAGCCATGATATCAAATTACTTCTTTATAGCGTTGGTTAAAGAAGGCAATTCTTAGCCATTGATGCTCAGTAATGATTCCAGCAAGGCGATAATGGCGCCATCTGCATTGGACATATGCCTTAATTTGCGAGGTTGTTTGTCCAGTCTGATTCCATAAATCTGGTTTACTAAAGAGAACCGTCTTGCGTTATAGCTCTGCTTCCGCAATAACGACTACATCAGATAACAAACTGGATGAGATAATCATGATGAACCTTATAAATAAAAGGGTTGCACTCCAGTCTTGCCTATTTACAGCCCTACAATTTCATATAAAAGACTCAAAACTTATTTATATTATACCGATATCTGAATTCTGCATCCAACGAATATAAAACCCTCAGTTGACACGCTTAACATGTCTCCTATAAGTGGAACTATTCCAAATGAACTAAAAATAGCTCGAGTTATACCGATATTTAAAAATAGCGACTCCTCTCCGATTAGTAATTTTAGACCAATATCAGTTCTTCCGTGTATTTCTAAAATACTAGAACGACTCGACTTACTGAATACATATGTAAGCACGATAAATTATATAATTATCATTTCGGTTTTCGAAAGAATCACAGCACCACTCTAGCTATATGCTACTTGGTTGATAAAATTATTAATGCTCACGAAGAACACAAAAATGATTTGGGGATTTTCATTGATCCAAGTAAAACGTTGGACACCATCAATCACCATATTCTTGTAAGAAAATTGGAACACTACGGAATTAGAGGCAATGCATTAGAGTGGATAACAAATTATTTGTGTGAAAATACCAATATGTTACTTACAACGGTGTTCACTCTGAACGTGGGCGTATTACTTGTGGCCCAATTTTGGGGCCACTCTTGTTTTTAATCTATGTCAATGACATTATTAATATATCAAACTGTATGCATCCTACACTGTATGCAGATACACCAACGTGTTTGTAACTGGTAAGAACGTTGATGATATGATAAACTGTGACAATGTGAAGCTTACAAATTCAGTACTCTGGCTGAATGCCAATAAGCTTTCGTTGAATGTCAACCTAATCCATTACATGATATCCGCACCTGGGCGCTATAGCCAAACACCTACTCAACCACTGTATATCAATAATCAGTTTATAAGAAGAGAGAACTTAACAACATCTTTAGGAGTCAAGTTAGGTAACAAAATGACATGGCAGTCTCACTATCAGCATATTAGTTTGAAAATCGCTAAAAATATTGGCTTCAAACAAATACCTTAAATACTCTGTATTATACGTCTATATACCAATACATTTTATATTGTCTCAAAGTTTGGAGTACAGCTGCCAAAAAATATACAAACTCTCTCGTTAAATTACAGCAACTGCTAAGGCTTTATTCTCTTGATGGCTATGTGTAGTTTTAGAAACAAGTCAACGACGTTGTAGGGGGCCGAAATATAAACTTCTCTTTATTCAGTTTAAGGTTCTTTGGATGACTGCCTAAAGGTTTGCCTTAAGACTATTGTAGGAGGAGATACCAGGAGATGCTGCTAGGTTGAAAGCTTGCACGGGACTCCTAGGTTGGCGGGTAGCAACTGTGTAGTTAGGGTTCAGGCTAAAAGCCTTTAATTAGTTGACCAATGAGGGCACGCGTAGCGCGTTCCTCATGGTATGAGATTGTAGGGTGTTAAGGAGATAGGGCTTTAAAGTTTTCTCTGCAGCCGCATATTTTAGATAAATGATCCACGACACAACTATGACCGGTTCGTAACGTTAAACTGAGTTGTATGAAAACTGTATCATGTTGTTTATGTTTAAGTTAAATAGAGGTGATTTGCTCAGGTATTCAAAATAATGTTTCGTAGAAAATCCTCTGATAATACAATTACTACTAGACAGACTAGACATTTTATTGTACCTTTATGTAAATCACAGATTGCCTATAATAAGTACGCTCGAGAGGCGTAAATATCTGGAACGCAAATTGCACGAAGTCTAACTTATATTGTTCATTGCATTCTTTTAAAAAAGCTCTACGAATTTATTTTCTTGCAAAGTAAATCGTATGAAGTATGAACTCCTGGCACATGCTTTTGTTTTATTTTTACAGTACTATACCTATAAATGAATGATAAATTATTCTTGATTCTGTTCAACGTTTTTCTCTTAAATGCAATTTATTTTCTGGAAACATGATACGAGGACTCATACATCTCATGATGTCTCGTCCTCATTGTTACCAACGAACTTTGTATATTTTACTTCAATTAATATTGATAATGAATGATATGATGTTGTTGTTGACAAATAAATCTGCATTCATTCACTGATTCAAATGCCTACATGCATCTGAAGAGTTGGCCAATAATGAGAGACGTGGTCATCATGAGCAGCAACACAATAATTTCCTTGATTCATTGATGGATGATGATGATGATGATGATGATGATGATGATGATGATGATGACGACGACGACGACGATGATGATGATGATGATGATGATGATGATGAGGAGGAGGAGGAGGAGGAGGAGTAGGAAGAGGTAGAGGAGGAGGAGGAGGAAGAGGAGGAGGAGGAGGAGGAGCAGGAGGAGGAGCAGGAGGAAGAGAGGAGGAGCATATATCGGCCGCGGTGATTACGATAATGTTGTTCATCATGATCACAGTGATTTGACTTCTTGCAGACACTGCTTACTGCAGTCCATTACATTACCATTCCATCATTTCTGTCCAGAACAGCTGTCCATAGGCACCTAGCATATTCTGCAGCGAAGATTCCATTACATAAGGTTTACGGCACTGTTCTAACAAACAAACGAGCGCAAATGATCAAAGGAAGGGGAAACGGGATAATGGCGAGGATCTAGGGTTCTACCGATCGTTGCTGAAATATATAAGAGTTACGCACGTCAAATGTAAATATACTTAACTGCTCCCGAGATAATAAAGGCATCAATGTATTCAAAGTGAACTGCAGGATCTACATTATATATGGAACATTAGGGAGAATGCATGTTAGGCTTTGTGGCTGTCGCTATTTATCATGTCATTTCGCCTGCATAAATATAATCATGAATATAATTATCACTATTATGAAAACAGTTCGAATACATAACACCCACGGACAATATATAATTGCAAAAATAAGAAAAGCGGAGGACAAAATGTGAATGGCTTTTATAAACGCTTCTGTCTATTTTAATACCGCTTATCTGTGAATTGAAAATTATAATCTCAGACAATAATCAACTACATACACTTAGTTTACTGACTACCACAAATGATTGTCTGATGGTGTCAATGAACTCAAAGATCAATTATGTCGGAAACGTTTGTCGAAAAGGAAAATGAAATAAAAGCTGTTATGCATGTACTTTTGTGAGACTTGCGTTACTGATGTTTACATACAACGTCAATTGCCTTGGTCATTTGGTCACCTAAGCTTTGACACAGCATACTAAAACGCAAGAATCAACCAATCAACATCTTTCTAAATGTTATTGGAATGATGCGCCTTTACATTTGGTTTACATTTTATAACAGTCATTATCAGTTTTAAAAGCGTAAGTGTCAGACATGTTAATAACCGACATACATATCCATTAAACAGCTTCTTGGTACTTTATTTATCGATAGCAATGTTCAAACTGAACATGGGAATATAACCTCATTATCCTATCACGTTGGTCTGTACCGAAATTGAAAGGCATAATGCCAAAACAAATGAACGTTGCCCGAAGTTATTACGGAAATCCTATGGATATAATGTTTAATATGAAGCCAATAATATTTGCAGACGAAAGCCTAACAAGTAGGGAAAGGCGTGATCAGCAGAAGAATGTGTGACAATTACAGGACGGCGTGACAAGCTGTGAAAGGCATGACAAACAGAGGAAGGCGTGACAAGTCGAGAAAGACCTGACATGAACGAGAAGGTATGACGAGCAAAGACAGGGATGACGAGCACGAAACGACCTAATAAGCAGAAAAATATATGAAATACGGCTAATGGCTAGACAAGCCGAGCAACCCATAACCAGCAGGTATGAACTGCCGAAACATTGTATGCGTTGTTTATGGTGTTCAGATTATTTGACAAGTCTCTCATCAAAGCCAAGTAGTTTGTAGAGCTCATCTCCAAGTGAAATCTGGTAATGAACTATGATAGATTGATTGATGTAACTTCTAAAGACGCAATACATAGTTGCTGTTTCACAAATAGCGCCGATCTTGAAAGCCAGTTATCATGAGGCAGTCGACTTGAGTCCTTATGGGAGATATCATGAGGGAGTGTGTAATTCGAAATGCACGATTCAATAGTATAGGTGTTTAAGTAATCTCTGATCATAATTGTCTATGTTGAAGCATGACTTCCTCCCCCGTATCAAATTGAGCTTGTGAATGGGTATTCAAATCTCTTCTAGGGCTATTGACACTAGACGATGGCTGCATTAGGCCGATCTATTCACCAGCAACTTCCTAAGACGGGTTTTGAGCAAAATTACTGAGTGTACACCAGCCGAGATCAAAGACACTGCCATCTCATTTTCAGACGCATCCATGTATACAACGTGGCTCCCAGCATATAGATTGAGAACGCAGCTCATAATATTTAAATTGCATTCTTAAATGATACATAATTGATTGTGAATGGGTTAAACTAAAGGAAAGACTGCAGCTGTCCAATTTAATTGACTTGCCTTTTGACTAAAATATATATCTTAATTTAAGACTGCAGCTTTTTAATTGAGTTGCCTTTTGACTAAAATATATATCTTATTTGAGGTCGCTTATTTTGAACAGTTGCGACTCTGCACCAAACATGCTGCTCAAAACTGGTAATTTGTGTTTACCTCCAACCCTGATCACTATAGCTTAGAGAATTGAGAAGACTTTATTTTTCCTTTTTTCAAAAATTCGCTGCTTCTTGAGTATCATGTATCCAGCATGTTATTCGAAAGGATTATTCAAATATCATTCCAAAGCTGATTTAAGTTGACGCGCACTGCTCTGCCAAATAATATCCCGAAGCAAACAGAAAGGCCAAGCTGGCATATATGGCGCTCATAATGTATCATGACATTAATTATTTTACTTGCTTTGCTGATCCATTTCCTTCATCCCAACTGCATGGACACATGATAGACATTACGCATGATCCACTCGAGCCATTAGGTCACACCTCGAGGTTTTATGGATATAAGGTAATGGTGTGCATCTACGTATAGGTGGTTTCGCGATATGGTCACATACCCTTGTACCTTACTAAATTAATTACCATTATTTCTACGAGAGAAGTGCTGCATTCAGGGATTAATAGTCTGACAGTTGAACTGACAACTTACAAATACACATTTTAATCAATGGCTTCAATAGTCAATTGATGATACAAGGGGCCATTTGTATTGGCGTCATGTTCCATTTCGCCTTGATATCAAACAATTTCTTGTAGCCAGGGTCGATCCTGCAAACGGTTCTCTTCATCCCTAAACGAAGGCGATTGCTACGCGATGAACACACTCTTTGCTGTCCGTTTACGTCACGTTCTTCATATATATTACCGTCGATTCTTGTTGTATCTTTCTGGCATAAACACCGATAGACAATTAGGACTCTCGCAGATACTGACCAACATTGCAGGAAATCCTACAACCGACAATTACACAACGCACAGGCTTTATGCAGATTCTTAACACAATTGACAGATTTACCTTGGACGAGGAAGGAAAATGGTGACCATCTAAACCTCTGCCAGCCCGTATTAAAATATATCAGAATTGCAAACGTCATATGTTGCTGTTTAAAATAGCGCCGATATTGAAAGCCAGTTATATATAATATATATAGCTATATATCCTTATATATCATGAGGGAGTGTGTAATTCGAAATGCAATTTCAATAGTATAGGTGTTTAAGTAATCTCTGATCATAATTGTCTATGTTGAAGCATGACTTCCTCCCCCGCATCAAATTGAGCTTGTGAATGGGTATTCAAATCTCTTCTAGGGCTATTGACACTAGACGATGGCTGCATTAGGCCGATCGCAACTTCCTAAGACGGGTTTTTTAGCAAAATTACTGAGTGTACACCAGCCGAGATCAAAGACAGCCATCTCATTTTCAGACGCATCCATGTATACAACGTGGCTCCTAGCATATAGGAGAACGCAGCTCATAATATTTATTAATTGCATTTTAAATGATACTAATTTTTGAATGGGTTAAACTAAAGGAAAGACTGCACTGTCCAATTTAATTGACACATGCCTTTGACTAAAATATATATCGATATTTGAGGTCGCTTATTTTGAATGTCGACTCTGCACCAAACATGCTGCTCAAAACTGGTAATTTTGTTTACCTCCAACCCTGATCACTATAGCTTAGAGAATTTGAAGACTTTATTTTTCCTTTTTAAAAATTCGCTGCTTCTTGAGTATCATGTATCCAGCATTGTTATTCGAAAGGATTATTCAAATATCATTCCAAAGCTGATTTAAGTAGACGCGCACTGCTCTGCCAAATAATATCCCGAAGCAAACAGAAAGGCCGAGCTGGCATATATGGCGCTCATAATGTATCATGACATTAATTATTTTACTTGCTTTGCTGATCAATTTCCTTCATCCCAACTGCATGGACATATGATAGACATTACGCATGATCCACTCGAGCCATTAGGTCACACCTCGAGGTTTTATGGATATAAGGTAATGGTGTGCATCTACGTATAGGTGGTTTCGCGATATGGTTACATACCCTTGTACCTTACTAAATTAATTACCATTATTTCTACGAGAGAAATGCTACATTCAGGGATTATATAGTCTGACAGTTGAACTGACAACTTACAAATACAAATTTTAATCAATGACTTCAATAGTCAATTGATGATTCAAGGGGCCATTTGTATTGGCGTCATGTTCCATTTCGCCTTGATATCAAACAATTTCTTGTAGCCAGGGTCGATCCTGCAAACGGTTCTCTTCATCCCTAAACGAAGGCGATTGCTACGCGATGAACACACTCTTGCTGTCCGTTTACGTCACGTTCTTCATATATTACCGTCGATTCTTGTTGTATCTTTCTGCCATAAACACCGATAGACAATTAGGACTCTCGCAGATACTGACCAACATTGCAGGAAATCCTACAACCGACCGCACGTGATTCTTAACACAATACAGAGACGAGGAAGGGAAAATTCCAGCCAGCCCGAGTATTAAAATATAAATATTTACCAATGAGATGATGAAGAAGATTGGGAATATGACATGAGAATGATATAAGAACATTTAGTATACATGATAACTGTATGTGCTATTATATTATGCGTTTTTATCAATTGTACACGAGTATGCATGTCCAAATATATATATAGTTTGGAAAGCTCTCTATATATATGTATTTAGGTTGCATATATAGCATTTGATTTAGATAACCTAGATCTAATCCAAGCTATGTGTTTAGGTTACCATTGTCCATCCGTACAACACGTGAACGCATTAAGTCATGCTCATGAACAACTAGACAGTGTACCAAATAGGTCCGTTGGTCAGTGCTGCATTGTAATCAATTTTTCAGGTGATGGACCTTTCGAATTCAGGCCTAACTATTGTCAAACATTCCCCTCTGGCTGTGCTTTCTAACCAGATTTGATATCGCCGCACCAAGTTGCATTCAGCTCATGCCAAATATAATCGTCTTGATAAATAAACGCATTCCCACAATTTGGTTTGCTTAAAATGCTGCTAAATGGATGTCCAGCTAGATGAGCTTTAGACCGCAGGATGGCAAATTCAAACAAGTTGATATAACAGAACCTGTTAAATATCAACTGCTGCAGATGTTCTATATTTCTTTCAACATAAAAGTAAACATGTATCCAAGTATCGTACATATTATACAGGTCTTCCCGAAGACAAAGAATTATCCCTGGTAAGTCATTATTCAGGATGTAGCGAACATCACGAAAGTCCCTGAGTTCCATCGCAACTTTCAATAGACTTAAACAAACAATTACAAAGAACTGGCCTCACTTCAGAGTTCCTCCATCACTCGACACCTCCCAGAAATGAGAATCCTCTTCGGATATTGTAAAATCTCTAGCCAGCAAGGCCAAAAAACGAGATTGTAAATCAAAACCAACAAAAAAGTGTCGCGCAACAATCGCCGCATTTGTCCAAACTTAAATCGCAGCGGAACCATGTCATGCTCGGAAACTCAGATACGCATATCATGGAAATCTAAAAATGTCATATAATGCTTAACATGCTCACTCGTCATGACCACTATATGTCGGGCAAACAAATCTCTGACATATAGACAGACGCCAGGAACACTTAAATGTCACCAACAAAAGAGACGTCATCGGCCAACACTGCAACCTGCCAAGAGATGAGGGTACCAATAATATGAAAGTACACATATTAGCGCTCGTTACAGGCCACCAACAACGCCAGAACTCCAACGCAATCTGGCAGGGGTTGAATTAGAGTGGATTTATAAACTAGGACATCGTGCACCATATGTCACACACACAACGCTGCTTCTAAATATGTTTTATCGCATCACTACCCGTAATCATGGGTTGAATTCCTGCATTATCTTTACCAAAAAGCCATGTCACCACGCTACGCGCAACACCTGACCATTTGTCATACCTTGCAAGACAAACAAGGCACACTTATTATATAGACAGAGACAGCGCCTCTTTTAAATATTTCATCGCACCACTACCAGTGATCATGGCCTGAATTTCTACCTCTTCACCCAAAAGACATGTCAACACTCTACACATACCACCTGACTCTCTGCCATACATTGAAAGACATATAAGACACGCTGTTTACATAGACTACGTACCTGGTACAGAAAATGGTCAAGGGATTAGACCCACCGGCAAAGTTATCCATGAGTAGAATGGGCGATTATGCCAGCAAAACATATCTTCACGAAGAATCTAACCGCAACAGATCCGTTAAATGTCATGACCAAAATAAACCTGTTCGTATCGTTCAAGTTACAAGCCCTAAGATTGGTTAAAGTATCTGTCAAGGGCAACCGAGTGATGAGACTCGTCTGGATGTAACACAGAAACATCAACGCCAGACAACATAATTGGTTAGAAAACTACGTCGGCTACTGAAGTAATGTCTGGTTAATCAGGTATAAATGATTGTAAACTCGCCACCCTAGATAATTTAAAAAAGGCACAGTTGTATTAAAGCGATAAATGTGCAACTATCGAGGTCTGCTACGCCCGACATAAGAAATAGCATATGAACAGCGTCTCGCAGCAAGCTCAGTGTAGCATGTTCCAAGACGGGTGTATTCCCTGTTGTGCAGTAAAATAGCATGCACTCCTTTCTCAAAACAGCGCAGGCACTTTTTAACACAGAATATCCACGTGGCCTTTGGTCTGATCCTGGTCCAGGCTATTTAGTTCTCGTGGGAATTGTTTGGAATGCTTTCGCCTGACATTTATAACGCTGATATATAGTGTGCAGGCCAGGACGGGTTTTTTAGTCATGTTCCGTTATTTCCCCGTTGGGTATTTCCTATTGCAGCTAATATTACAAATTGGTTATTATACAGACGTCAGGCAACGCATCATGTAGGCCATATATCGGGGTATGTCCTTGAGGTCAAATAGACCCAGTGCTGGCGTTCTGTTTCGAAAATAGTTCTAAAGAATTCATCAATGCATTTACATCTTCTATGCTCCAGGCCCACTCCTCAAACTAGCGATCTAACTCTATACCCTCCCGTATTGAAATAAATCAATGTTGCAAACGTCAGATGTAAGCACGTTGAACAGGTCCAGAGATAATACAAGCGCGTCACTACCATTCGAGTAATCGGATAGACTTTACTACCTGAATTATATATGAGTTATCGGATTAACCACAAGTGAAAAGTATGTTCTGTCGTTTTAAGCCGCGCTCCTTTAGCTGCCCAAAGATACAGATATGGCGATGACCCCGGGTGTAAGTGCTCAGGCTAGCACACGTAGGTTTGTCACAAAAAAACAAAATATAACTTTCAAATACGGTGTCATTTAGGGTCACAATAATAGAGGTGCTCTAATACGGGGCTACTCGTCCGTGTGTAACACGACCATTAGCAGTCGTTGACAATAATGGGAAACCGCCATACTACACGTATACAATGCAAAATAAATACTTTGGGAATAGAACATACTTTGGGCTCCTATTCATGATAATGATTGATGATAAGTGCATAATTATACAATTTCACTGATGTGTGGCGACACTGATATACCAGTGTATCGACGACATAATATTATGGGCTTCCCAGTATATATCGGAGATATCAGGCTAGTGCGACCGCTTATTTCGAACAAAATGACCGCGTTAAGATATCGTCGTTTGTTGATAGTATTTATAATTTTATTTATAACTGTATGTCATATGGCAAATCATCATATTATCGATAATTTGCCAGACTGATCCATTTATCAGCCAGAAATACAAAAACATATATTTAAGTAATATAACTCCTGCTCAGACCAATTATTATTTATCGCTATCACAGAAGCCTAGATACTCCAGAATTAGCCCAAGTTGGCCCCCGATTATAATCCCACTTTTTGGACTCACACATACTCATCTAGTAACCACGACCCCTGCATCTTAGCCCCTGTCCAATCAATCTTACATCGACCTTACATAAATCTGCCATAGATGATGTTGATATATAACCCAATTTACATTATGTCTACTACAAAATTCCTCATTTACAATATGATCGGTGAAAAAGTATATTTGCGACGGTAGGTTAGCAATGTAAGTTGCGATGTAACTTCCATCATAAGCAATAAACAATCATACAGTCAACATTCTGAATCTGAAACGCTTTACCCATTTTCGGTACGGAATTACGTTATAGGCACTAATGATATTTTCCTGAGGTCATATAGTGTTCCCTACTGCCTACTATAGTCAAGCGCTAGACCTGCGTTATTCCAAAAATCGGTCTCCAGTCTGCTAGAATGCAGCAACAGCGATTGTAGTTGTTCTTCCCCAGTCGACTTAATCGATAGCTCATGCTCAGCTGTCTCCTGAATCAAAAGTAACATTTGCGTCTCATGTTGATGTTGTAGAAAAGTTCCTGATGTGTAAGCGAATATCAATGTGACTTGTCACCGTTTTTCGGGTAACATATTTTACAGGGAGCACTTTGCCTTTGCCTTACCTTTCGGTAACGCTTGACACAAATTTATAGACAATAAAGTTGTTTTATTGTTGCATTAAGTTGACAACATGGGTTATGGTGCAAATTTATGAGATGCTGAGTACACCTGAAAAACTCAAAGACGCAACAGCTTTGTTTGCCTGTTTCTAATGACACCTTCGCAGACGGCTAATTAGCGCTTATAAAAACGCAAAAGTAAGGTGAAATAAATAAGATTCAGACATTCCTTGGGTCACAGTAACGGCCAGGAGACATGTATCGTATGTAATATATGATATGAATAATCTACGGGATTACACAGGTAACCAAGAGTCAAGCCTATTATCGAAAGAAGAAGTCAAAGATAGTGGCGTATTCTATCAGCCATTCATTACCATTAATGACACGATAAAGGTAAATGGCATGACATGGCCTCCAAGTTTGTTCAGAAATGTAAGAGTTTAATTTCATCGAGGTTTCGATGAATGCCCGCTCATTAAGCCATCAAGGTCTGCCTACATGCAGCCATGATACTTCCTGGTAGCATTATCTGGATCACCGCACAAAAGACGTCAAATAGACCAAATGCGACATGCACGCGCTGATGACGTACGCATTCGAAATGATGTCTGTGCATAACATCCGACATAGATTGGAAGTCTCATAAATTCGGAAGAAATAATGCTGATGTTGCAAAACAGTGACAAACAGTATGAACCCGTATTATTCGTGAGGGGGTCATATTAGCCTTTTGCACGTGCTATTATTCGCATTGGGAGTATGCTTATATCTGCAATGCGACGACCTCTTCAGTAATATTGATATTGTGCAAAACCAATGACATACATATTTATATATCATCTGCATGGTGTAATGCTAAGATGGAAAACGTTCATGATATTATGCTCAGTTTTTATCACAATGACTAAAATGTGATAGTTGGTGAGCCTCGAAAGGATTTTAAAGTATTCTTCAGATATCAACAGCGTAACAGCACAGACGTTTAGTAAAGTAGACAGACCCCGGTGACATCGCTTGCATTATTTTATTATCAATATCAAAACAGCATGTTGGAAATGTATTATATTGCCCACTTTTGTTTGAATTGATGAAATTGTTTTTCCAAAACTTTCAATATACCCAGAAAAGTAAATAGCAGCCTAGTTGCAGTGGCAACAAAAAGCCTATCCATAGCCAGAGATAGCAATGAAAACAAAGTAGAGTGGGGAGGTTTTGTTTTCATTTATACGGTCATAAACAAAAACGTACATACGGTACCAAATTTGACTTATGTTGTCAATATCTATCGCTGAGTAAATATATATCCTGCTAAATAATTCCCTGTAGTTTTATGCCAGCATTAAAAGGCATGTAAAATGTATATGTGGTTGCGTTACGGGCGCAGTATAATTCACGACAATTCGGTTACGACATCCTAAACTAGTAACATCGATACTTACTTTTTCAGATGAAACCCCAGGAATCTCAGAGCAAGTATCATTAAATTCTTATTGTTAAATTATCGTGGTGCTATTGTTCCGCCATATGCAGACACAGAACAGCATTTTTTTATTCAAAAGGGAACACCAGCTGCATCATACATATGATATATCCTTAAGGCGTAGATGCGATATAGCACTAAAAATTAATATTCACCATTTCCAAACATTATGGGAGGCAATAAAGCGAGCCACATCAGGCTGAATTATCATACATTGAACTAGGTTCAAATTAGATGCAGACAAAAGCAGGTTGGTTGTTATATGTATCAGCAAACGCAATAAGTACTAACACCGAGTGTTTCCCGTTATTGCTTACATGATACAAGAAATGGTCAAAGGTTCCCCGTGTATAGCCGTAATTACTGACAGTTCGTTTGTGTGATGAATTGTCACAGTCTATGGGAAATCACACAACTCAGGCTTATCAGCCCTAATATTATCCCTGTTTTTCTGTAGTCATGAAAGTTGTATGGGTTTTGTGAACAGCAATTCAGAGTACAAGACAGCAACATTAATTACTTGATGCTTACCCACACTTGTTTCACGGATTTAATAAAATCATTTATGTCAAATTCTGACACTCTTGGGCTTGTAACCGATTCGCTGAGAAAACATTGAGACATGTAGCTTGCTGTCACTTGTTCGACATATCCAATGACATCGCACATTCTATGGTTTATACTCCATGATGGTAATTGCTATGTGATAGCAAGAATTGAGAGATCGTGCCTAAATCTATTACTGCAACGATAATTAACTCTGATATCTAACTTCCTATTTGTAGTGTTGGCACTTTCCTGCAAATTGTTTTCTTGGTCTGCGTCGTTATTTACTCGCTTCAGTAATAATAGTTTAGATGATTGAATACATGATTCAGTTCCATCATCCAAATATATGTACGTTTTGGTCAGCCCTTATTAATGTATGACAATGTTTCCATCTACGTTATTTCATATAGTCGCTGTTATGTGGCATCGAGACACGCCCTACATAAATTTTCTCCTCGCCATTACGAAGGCATTGAAGTCCAAATTAGAACCCTAACGCACTAGTTGTCTTGATGCTAGGGAGTTGTGCTATGTTCCACAAATGAGCAGCGGCTGTATGTTCTGCTCGCAATTTGTTTGGATAATTAGTGATTTACCACCAAGCTAATTAATGTTCCGAAATTATTGTCCGTCAGTACAACACGTGCTTATTCAATTATACACATGGACAACTGGGTAGCGTGCAAAATAGGACGGATGGTCAGTGCTGCATTGTAATCAATATTTCCGACGATCCGAAATCAGGCCAGACTATGGTCAAACACACCCCTGTGGCTGCTACATAGCCCATTGCTGCTCAAAGGCTCCAAGTGTGAAGATGCTCACCCATATATAAATGCAAAATTTAATAATATGTTGTTATTCCCTAGATACAGCTCTCTAGAGTTATGTGTACGTAAACACAAGGCAGAGTTTTATTCGCCATCTGGTTGGATACACACAGATGGATAGAAACATGACATTGCACATGTACAATCAGTGGGTAACAGAAGCAATCCTTTAAGGCAAAATCTAATTGGGGCATATTGATAACATTGTTGTTTGATTTACATTGTTTGAATTATTTTATCATAACACTATTCTTTCATCACACATATCCATTATTAATTCAAGCATGGAACGTCTTTGACAACATGTCGTACGTGCTTACAATTGCTGATATTAGTAACTGCCTGGGTTGATGTATTTTTAAATGAGGACGGTTCACGAGTGTCCATGCAAACATATTTTACCTGACAGAATACACAAGTTTTAAACTTACTATGAATAATCTTTTCTAAGCTATCAAGTTGAATATAAAGCTACACCCGACCAAGGTAAGTATAGAATTTACTAGTGCATCGTCCGCGCGATGGATCACAAACGCACACGATAGTCTGTTCTGTCAAAACAATAAAAACAATATTCCAATGACTGCAGTAAGACAGAGTAAACCTATCTTACAAAATATTATGCTTATTGTACCTTAGATATTCTTCTTGCGCCTTCCTTCTGATCCAGGTCATTTGATTGGATTAGCGGAGAGCGACATAATTGCTGTCTTGGGAATCGTTTCGTATGTGTTTGCCTGACAATAATTACACTGATATATCTTCATCTGAGCTGAGTGTTTTGAAGCATACATTGGTAAATTTCCTAAAAGTCTAGTCCTTAAATAATCTAAACACCCTAAGCAATGTATATAACTCCACGAATACAAAGCGTTGTTGATGAAACAGTGACAGTTTATTCTCTTAATCAAGAGTCTAATAAATGAATGCAGAAGCAAATGATGGTGTTAAATGCGCTTACTAAAGAATATGGCACATCTTATAAATTTTGTTAAGTGGATGCATAAGGTATATTTACACCAGGTGTGGCATTCCGACAATTGGCAAGTTAACTGTTACATAGTTACAGCCAAATGCGTAAGTCATAACATTCCAATAAATTCAAGACTGATATAACTTAGAGGTGTCTTGCATTGTAGTGCTATCTGTTAAATGACGCTAGTTTGTGTTGGTATAATCCAAGGTTTCATGGTATCAATATCAAATTGTGGCTACACCTCACTTAAGCTAATACGAAGGCCTAACACATTGTAACCATAGCAAGAGTAACATTTGCTTGCGCCTGTCAATACCATGAATAATTTAAGCTGCCTTTTGGGAATGGAGGATAACAACAATGACCAGTTAAACGCAATTTGCAAAAGATTGTTCAATCTAATACTTATAAGTGTACTTATCTTAGTAATAATTATATGCATGCATACGATATAGTATCATATTGGTCACTGCGAAATGTAACAATCTCAAAATCCATCGATTTGTTCCATACCTCTGGGTATTTGTGTTCGGCTCCTTACCGATCATGCAGCCCAGTGTGACCGGAATGATGCAATTGCAATCCCGGTAACAGTTCAGTAAAGTCACATTTGGCGTTTTCAGCACTTGTATATTTTGAAGAAGGTTGGTAGAGTACATAATTCTTGACATTATTCCTTTTCCTTATGGTGGTTCGTTTCCACTGGCATACGAATGTTTTGTTTTGGATGACCTTATATGTTACGTAGTTCCGGAACAAATTGACGTTGATAAATTAGCAACACGCTATCCAAAACAGTTCAGGTGAGCAAGAGAATCGATTTATTTTGACGTACCATACAAATATTCCTGGGTAATATTGAAACATAATTTGCTTTTTCATTTCATCTCACAGTAGTAAACGTTTATTCAAAAATGCATAAAACCTAAATGCAATAATGAATGGCTGATCAATGTTCAATAAGCTCTGTCATTATGTCGATATTTCGGCAGAATGAGTAACGTGTGCTAAGTGTACTTCGCACAGGATGTCGTCCAATGAATAAACACCACTTCCTATACGGATTATATTCCACAGATGCAGGTGGTACTCATCACCAGATGAAGAGCACTAGTCTTATATTTTAAGCCTCTGGTGATGCGGCCTATTTTGGCTGCTGTTTATATGTTGCATACAGAATTAGTCATTGTTCTTTTAACATCATTTTAATTATATGTTTGAGATATATTTACGTTTTTGTAGCGCAAGTTGCCATACAACACAATAGAATAACGAGACAAATTTCCACTGTTAGTTGTTTTACCAACTGATGATGTTAAAATGTCTCTAAGGTTTAATGGCTATCTTTACATCTTTGTTTCGACCCGTCTAAAAGCAACATCCGTGATGTTTTTGAGTGGTTAGCTTTGATAGCTCTTATATCTCACAGACATAGCTTTTAATGATATGTCATTAACGAAGAGGGACAACCACAAGGAGCTATATTTGATGATACGCCGAAGAATATTCAACTCATACCGCCAGCCTGTCAAATATATGATGTGAATCTATCAGCTTGTTGATTATTTATAAATTAACTTACTGATTGCAATTAAGAAGGCGTAACTCCATCTTGATAGTTGGTTACCTAGCATATGCTAGAACTCAATAAATCTAAAACCTGTCTTTGACTAAACAGTACATCAAACATACCATCTTATTCCTAACCCCAAATGCAGCCTTGAAATAGAAGATGTTCAAAAGCTGACAAATGTCTGTCCTACTTCGAACACACTACATGTACCTAAACACTCTCTATCATGATGAACTCTGGATGGATCATGAGCTCTACATCTGTACCGACGGACAACGTAGAAGCATGGCCTATACTGGGGATTTATGTCTGTGATTAGATTAGGGCAGTTCCATGGCTTATCTTGACCAATATTAGATTGGCATTCAGCATAATCTTTGCAACGATGTTTGGCAGGTACGTCAAATTCACAACAGGCTAGCTACTTCACTGAATAGATTATGCATGGTCTGTCCACGATCTCAACTAGCACACCCGGTGTCAGATATTGATTTCATAGCCCTACCCTTATTCATGCGACAGATTTAGCAAAATAGTTAATATCAAACCGCATGGCCATGACAACTATGTTTAGCGCCCGGCAGCCAAATGGCCCAACAGACCCCGCAACAGTAGCCTGCATTCACATGATTACCTATCGGCATCATTAAAAATAATTGAGGAGTGTACACATAGCTATGTTTCTATAATAATTGTGCATAAATGCCGGCGCACTGCTTGTAATAGCCGTCAAATATCAATACAAACATCAGCAATTACAACCATTATGTATGCCTACTTCCGGTTTGCATTTGGTTCGATTCATGATTTCAATATGGAGACCAGTATAAACAGATATATACACTGCAACATGCAAATATACAGATCTTTTATGTTGTAAAATATTTGTCATTAAACAAAAACAAGCTCTGTGATCATTGATTCATTGCTTTTGGCCTGCGAATGCTTGCTTTCCATAAGACTTCTCGAACGCTTAAACTTTGATATTAGTATGTATTGTCATTCATCTTGATCGGTAATGAGCAAATAATTGCGATAATGCATAACTTTCAACAAGCCTTGCACGTCACAACGCACTTCACGCTGACAAAAGTCCAACATGTTGACGATTCGGCATATAAGGAAACATTTACGCAATGGTCACAAGTCTGAATCTATTGCTGGACCTGAAAAAGTACCATTAGGTATCCAAGAAGAGAGAGTAAAAGTATGCATTAATTATTCATTGTATCCAGTACGTTTCACGTATTATTATGACACGCTCGAGAACGCCAACCGTCACATGACACATACACGTCGCAGTGGCTGGCAATGAAACACACAGTATTTTTCCTGTGAAACTCCCCTAGCAGACCCACTATTGCTAACATACTCATGAATATCATATGCGGTAAGATGCAACGAGCAATTGACATTCGGTGGTGACTATACACTATACAAACTTCTGTACCACTTGAGAGACGACAGAGCGCCACGTCACGTTTCTTCATTCAGCAAATTATAAAATTACATAGATGCTTGTCGTCGCTTTGGAACAATTATTCTGCTCTATAATAAAAACGTTAGCCCAAATAATTAAATTACTATGCTAAGAGTGCATCTTTTACAGCTCGTGGACCATGCTAGACGCAAATGTGATGTCTGCGTTGATATATTCTCTCGATGCATTGGCTTCTTATGCAGCCTGCGACACAGAAAGCCGAAGATACTCTCACCAAGAAGTCTTTATATTGTTTATTCGGTGTTTTCCAGAATGCGCCTGACATCCATACGTTAGCTCTTGTGGTCTTCTTAGACAATTTCATTTACACCCGCGGCTTATATATATTTGTAGTAATGATATGCTGCTTCACCAACCTATCATCATCACTAGTTGGTAAGCTTAACATGTGCGTCTACCTTTATGTATGTTACCCTGTAACTTGGATCATATATTTATTTATGTGGGAATGCTACAAACATACTTATCAGACGTGCCATCAATGATAATTATTAGGTCGCAATAACATATCAATATAATTAGGGAAAGTTGCTGTGTTTTTTTCGTCTACTTGGAACACTTTTTAGGTAGAAAATAGTTTTTGATGAGCATATATCTGAGGATATTGTACCTTTTTAAGCCATAGGGTAGACATAAGTGTTCCCCAGTAATGTAGCGAATATTTCTTCTGGTCATGATGCGTGAGATATTGAGTTGTCGCATTTTGCGCATCCTACATTATTTGCCGATCTCCCTAAGACTCATTTGCTCAAAATCGGTGTCGACTGCACTTGGTACCGAGGCCAAAAGTTGACGATTATTTACCACGTACGTCGCACCCACGGATGGTGCTTGTCATCAATCATTGAATTAAACAACGAAGACACAACAACATAGACAAACCAAATGTACACAACGGTTCAAGCGGTTACACTTACGTCCAATATTCTTTCAAAACTGAATTCTGTGATGTTCGATTTCTATGCCAGCTCTAAAAAAAAAAACACGTGAAGTCACAGAAATATATAAGTTTTCCTGCTAATTGTATCATGTTTAACCGGTCTTATTAAAGTCACCAACCATAGATATCTAAGCCCGGATAGAACGTGCGCGCCTACATGGTGGCGTTGAATTTAGGCTGTTTTATTTGTACGACTATTTTAAGCAATAACGTGCCGTCAGTTTGTATTGGTCATCATATGTAACAAGCCATACTTCGACGCTTCATATATGATATAATATGAGATTGTATCTACTGTGATGTATATGTTTGCTTAACTGTGATCTATGGAGCCCATCACTAGTTTGATATATTAGGTACCATCAAAGTAACGTGACATTAAGCCGCTTGAAAAGGTGATAATGCAGAATTGTACAATGACAGACAGTTTGCTAGTTCGTGCTCCTGATAAATATATCGTTGCATGATAAATGTTAACAGGCTGAAGACGCTGCAAAAGATATTATTGTGTATTAAAATATCAAATGTACATATTTGTATTGAAGTGCATATGGTATACTCCTCCGGAGGCAAACAAGAAGAATATAATTCGGACAAGTTAGAATGCAGTTTCTGGGGCCGAGGGTTGCATCATTTAGAGGCCCGGTCCTCCGCAGTATTAAATCTATTGGACATCCTGACACAAAGGAACAAAAACAGATCTTGTGATTACTTAGAATATATGAAGATTGTAACGGTAACAGTTTGACAATATATCTGACTCGGCGCATATCATTTATACTTGTGAGAAATTGCATCATTAAATTATCGCGGCAGGCTCTGCTTAAATATATGCCTACCGCAAACTGATATATGCCGCACAATCGGGTTCGAGATGATGATGGCGGTGTATATGGTAATGAACAGAGCAGTAAACCCAGATATTCTGTTGCATACCACAGATAACTCGGCATTCATGGAAGGGAAATCTAGCGATGCATATATTCCTGTCTTACCAGCTGTTAGCTTGTCATTTCTAGGTTCGAGTACATCTCATGTTTATTGATGTAAAGATCATTGTAGAACGTAGACCAATTCACCAGCACCTGTTGGGTGCTTGTTGCTGCGGAGACAGACTCTTGTATTCATGGCGCACGAATGTATGCTAATATTGATTGACCTGATAGTAGTTGACCATAGACCACTCAGAAGCTCAATACGTATCCATTGGTCAGGCATTCACGCTCGCGTGTATCCATAATTTTAATGTTATTCGAGTCTGAGTTAACTTGTAAAGGACACATGGAATTATGTAAATACCTGTGTAACGACAAATTACGACCAAATTAAGAGAGCCTACACAGCACCGTCCGTAAAGCTCATGATCATTGAACAGATGGTGACGGCAGCATGAACGAAACTGCGATTATTCATTCAGATGAGAGGGCCGCCCGACTCGGCAGTTTTGCCGCTCGCACTATTCAATATATTTTGCAAGAATTTGGCGGAGAATATAGACTAGTTGTTTACATGAGTATGAATTTGCGTATGTATGCTTAGATATATATGTGTACGTTTTTTATTTATATGTATATATATATATATATGTATATGTATGTATATATATAAATATATGAGCATAATTATTATTATTATATTGTTAGTGAGGCTTGAAAACGTTTTGGTATTTTCGTCGATAAACGAACAATTAGACGTCATTCACCTGTCCCATGTGTACTCCACAAGCCCTTTCATTGTATTCCTCTCACTTATGATGGAGATCCAAGGGTGAATCACAGCGCTAGGAGAAAAGAATGCTATTTGCAGTGCAAATATTAGTTTGCTGGCAAGAATAATGTTCAAGTTGTGATAATTGTTGATGCTTCGTGAGTGTATGTTAGATTGGGCACGTATATAAGGACGCCGCGAGTGTGGGGAATAGAAGCTAGTGACGTTTGAAGAATCGATAATCGACCAGTCAGTCGAAAATATTAAAAATATGATCGAACAATGCGTAATACAAAAAATTTGGTATTCGAAAACCATTGTAAACCTGTGACATAGGCTTAAGTATACTTTACCTAGTAGAATACGTATGATGTGGTTAAATAATGGGGTACATTCTGTCCGACTGCATGCATGATGATAGAGAATATTCAAGGGATATGCTCCTCCTCGTGGTTTGACAATACGATCCAACTTTTCATTCGGCCCATTGTTCACTTATATATATTAAAGTGTTTCATATGATTCTGTTGCTTTGTATGAGAAAGGATTGAATCATTCGGCATCAGGCTTGACAGTGCGTTTGCGATTCCTACATTGAGTTTCACTGTGGCGCAAATAACCTTCAAGGTTTGGTGAAGAATAAACATCAATTGCCTATATTTGATAAAAACACCCTTTTGTTAATATATGTGCCAGATATAGTGAGTATGCCACTGCTGCTTTGTTTCATGACAATTCTAAGCAAATGGATAAGTAATACACCAAGCGATTGTAGTACGCCATCTGAGCCAGCTACTTATTCTTAGTTTCCAATGCGCTGATTAAGCTGTTTAAATATGCTATTTGTACCATTCACCTGACAGAGTATGTTTACTCATACGACTAGGGTATTCTGGTGTGTAGGGTACAAAGTCATCGGCACTTGATAGAGTAGATTGGAGCGGAAAAGTTATCGACATACGGTTCGTTGAAGGACTATAACTTATTGATTTCCGTTTTTGTAAATCCTTGGATAAGTAACAGAAGCGCTGCATCTCTCCTAAAGCTGATGTATGAAGAGTAAATTCGCACATGCCCGTGGTTAAACCCAATATGTGTATCATTCCGCGTCATTGTACCGTGCACCATATATCTGAGAATACCTTATGGTTATGTCAATAACGATTTGTCTTGTATTAAGAATCGCCTCAGCATGCAAGCTATGTTGGCGAACCAGTCTGTTTGTTTGAATGTGATACATTATTTACTATTTTATGTATTATCAACAATCGGTTAATTATTATTGTAGCTGTTATAAAAACCAAAAAGACAATTTGTTCAGCAGAGGTCTTCTGATATCATGTACTGATCAATATGTAACAAGCCGTCATCAGCACATACCTGGACTACCGCAATAACTGCTCAAAAAAGCGTCTTTGAACCAATGTACCTATAGCGTCGCGAAAGGATGTTCAATAGGCTGACAAAACAGCAATGTTAACATGTAATCAAAGGCATGGAATGAGAGCGCTGTAGCGATGTTATACGTCACGCTAACCCATTACTACGTAGCCTGACACTAATTATTGCCATATAATTAAAATCTTCGTCCGGCTGTAAAACACAAACTATCAATTGTCCCATTCTATGGTTGATAAAAATGGAATAACCCTCGCACTGTACGCAAAAAAAATCAATAATACTCTTATTGTGAGTCTACATTATGTCACATGTATTGTTCACATATCTTGCACTCAATACATGTCGAAAATAATGGACCAACAATACGGACATAAAAGGTAAGTCGTCCATTGCGACCAGCGATGCCTGGCGAGAATGAGCACGTCAATCTTAATAAACAGTGACACCCTTCTAGTGGTAATTGTTATTGGTACACATTACCCGTCCGAGTCGCAATTGCGTTTCGGTTAATTTGCTGCTAGTCGACCCATAAACAATGCACATAACTATATTTTGGAGCTGTGCATCATTTTAAGTATCAATACATTCCAGCACATGTAAGATGGACATTGGCGAGCCATATAATATCAAAAGCACACAGCGTACTGGTACTGGCGAACTCCTGCGTATGCTGTCGAGCTGAATGCTAGTGAATAGCGTTTCATAATGCACATCGATGATATTTTCCTATTCAACCATTTACACTTTTGAAAGGATACTGTGCCTAGATAAGATGCAATATCAACACATATATCAAAACCAGCCAAATCAGTTAGGCATTTGCTTATTTGATATATAGATATACAAATATTAACATATATATATATATATATATATATATATATATATATATATATATATATATATATATATATATATATATATATATATATATATATATATATATATATATATATATATCAATATATATATATAAATATAATATATATACTTATATATATATATATGTTTACATATATATATATATTTATATATATACCTATATATATATATATATATATATATATATAGATATATATAAATATATATATATATATATATATATCTTTAGATGTATATATAAATATGCACATATGTATAGGCATATGTACATTGTAACATATATTTATATATATATATATATATATATATATACATATATATATATATGTGTGTGTGTGTGTGTGTGTGTTTGTGTGCGTGTATATGTGTGTGTTTGCGTGTGTGTGTTACAGCCTCCATACTACGATATGGGCATAACAATAAAGAGCCAATTATTGCACGTAGACGTGACCAAAAGTCATTCTCAGCGAAGTCCTGGATTACAAATGGATCATCTAATCGCGAGAAGAGATTTTCGATGTTACGCTGCGGTTATAACATGAAAAGTTCAGCATAAATAGCGCTGTAAAGTAATAAATGGGTAACTTATGCTCGGCATATAAACGCATACCTTTAAGAGTCAACTAACATAAACTTAAACTACACATTTAAGTTACAAAGACAAAAGGTGGTTGATGGATAGGCAGTTTCTGGTTGACGTCTCACCTTTTCAAGGTCAGTCTTGACAAATTGCCAAAGACATCATTCGTAAATGTGTTTCGACGCCTATTTGTCCATCGTAATGGATAATTGAGTCGACACATGGTTCATCAGAATGGGAATTGAATTGTCCCCTCATACAAATGACTCAATATTGCGAGTCGTGGGTGTGACTTATTCTCTGTTCTCCTTTGCAAAATTACTTGTGCTTTGGAACGAAATCACCATCGTTCCTTAACATAATTGACGTTGCATCAAAATACAAAGTTTTGTTGATGTCATCCTGATTGAGCTAATTCGAGGGCTACGGGCGTTCGGAGGAGCGATTATACCACATTGCGCCCTGTAATAAGTCAGTTACATATGTATTCTATACATGGTTTATACACAATAATATAATAGTTTAACATTCTAGCAGGGATTGTAATAAATCGCAGCACATCAGCCAGGACTGACGGTCAAGTTGCTATAATGAACCCTCACTGGGACAGTGGCATAACGAAAACGGGATAACGAAAACGAATATTGAGGGCGCCTTGAAGTTATTATGACACCATGTATGTTTTTTATTCAGCAACGCTGATGTACAGCGTTTAAGCAAACTACAGACTTAGACCTCTGTGGTTTTGCCTATGCAATCGCTACGTCAGGTTTCTCATTGCGCATGTTAGCGCCAGAAACCTTGCATTATATGCATGCAATAAAACGAACAACAAATGATATTGTCACGCATGGAGCAAGCACAAGAAGATGTTCTGAGGTTTCACATATTCAACCTGTAATCATTGGAGGCATTGCGGACAAACTCACAGGCTGAAAGCGAGGACTGCAGCTTCCTAAATACAATGCAAGCCGACATTGTTATGTTGTTTATGTATTTCGTCGTTCCTATTCAAATATCCGGAACAAGCCAAGTGACCCCACCAAAGACTTGAGGTCATCTCTTAGAGGGAGATATACCTTTTCGTACGTTTAAAGAATGAATACACTTTTTTGTTCCCACACGACCTATGAAATTCTTTTTGCGCTATCAGTGCGTTCACAAATGCAGTCATTTCTTAAACATTTCTGTATTTGCAGGGCAATAGTCGAATAAAATTATTAGTTGTTGGATGAGAGATAAATTTGGGGAAGGACAGCTACCAAAGGTTGGATTGCGGCCTGCAAGTTTGTTCGTTCATGCATGATATCATTGTTAATCACTCACAGACATCAAACTCTCGTCACGGTCACGGTGAACAAGTTTTTCCTGTTCCTTAAACTTCACCATTAATTTACACTTATTCATGGTCCAAATAATAAGTGTAGCTATGTGTCAGGTCTTGGTGGCGTGGTCGGTTGTGGTTCAGAAGCTTTGGCATCCGCAACTGCGCCATCTAATATAATATGTACCATGGCTGTTCACATTGCCATTTTATTCCATCAATTTTATCTATAGTGTGCATATTTATATATACCAAGCAATCTGTTAAACACGATAAATGACAAATCTCTTATATTGGAATAACCATTAGCCATAAAAATGGCTCGGTACATAGATGTAGAGACCTCAGGTTAAAATAATGTAAATATTGCTTCCAGATGGCTTCATTTGCGGTTAAACCACCATTATATGCACATAACATACGAAGAACATTTATTATATATACATACGACGCTTTCCGTGTGCAACATTAATCAGTTCGTAAACCTCATTGGATTGAAGTCGTGATACAACTGATGTTTCAAAAAGTATTGCAAATTATTTTTTGTCGGCAGATTTCTCAGACGAGCATAAACCTGTGTTTGTCGATTTTGGCCGATAATTCATTCATCTTGCAGCTTATATTGTCAATATGCTGTTTTATTTTGCATTTGGTCAGACAAAATGCAAACCACTCACAATGCACAACATACAGCTTATACTAGGCATCTTCCTTATTAGACTTCGTTTGTATGCGAACGTATTAGCTTAAGACGACATTAGTGTCTTCCAGAGGATCGTTTATAATGCCTTTTTCCGACATTGCACTGAAATATCATACAAACGATTTGCGGGATCGTTCATCGTCGTAACAAGCTTTCCGCATGGACAATCAGACAAGCCTAGCAAACTCTCCCGGTACCGTTGTTTTTTACCGGTTCATCTTAATAAAACATGACAGATTTATTATGAAAATGGACTGATGCAAAGCATTATAGCCGCCAGTAATCATAATTACAGCATATAGTTTTTCAACTAGTACTTTTAGTATACGTGACTTGTTTGTTATAATTCTAGCGTATGAGGAGTGCAGACATGACAAGTTGTTGACATATAAAGAAATATGCCTCATCACATTTCTCACACTGGCAGTGTTTTTTGTGAGGAAACACTACCCCTCTACTGATCGATTGACTCAGCCATAACAATAAGCAGATGTCGTTACAACGATTGCCTCAAAATAACAGACACTGGCAGTCATCTTAATATACGGTTATAGTGTATTATATTGTAACGATATGTTTTAAGCCAAATTCACAAATAGTGACCATTAATACGGACGGCAAAATGAAACTTTGACTTGTTAGCAAATTAGCAGTAGACCGGTGTGAGGCGTGAGACATTCAAGCAATATGATTGTGTTGTTTACTATAAACAATCATATATCTAACACCCAGCGCACCTGAAACCATAATCGAATTGAGCATACAAACGTCTCAAATATTTCGTACAATATTGAAATTCGGATGCCTCGTCGTTACAAAGTTACCGTTTAATACCAGGACGCAAATTGTCAAAGTCAGCTGTGAACCTGACACAACCATAAAGTCTCATTATCAGAGGCAGACATAGGCCGACCATGATACGCCATGTAACATAAGCAATCAGCGAAAATGCATATACAGTTGATGATTTAGGCTGTTTCATATCGCAGTGGGATTAGGAATACACCAGGTATCTAAGCTGGTAGAGAAGGGTGCGAAGCTTTCAGATACCACGTAATCTGAGCTCAAAATGACCGGTTGTTCTAATGATACATTAGAGCAGCGGTTCTAATTTTAATGATCAAAAGCGAAAATCGAAGATGCATGCTAGTGACTAATCATCAATCCTCTTTCTGTATTACATTTTCAATAATTGTATTTGCTACCCTCTATACTGCCACATACATTGTAGCTAAAAGATCGTATAATGCTTCATAATATGTATCAGTTTGTGATGCATAGGTTATTTGTTTCATCCGAGCGCAATATTACCAACAGGAATGCAATTTCTGAAGAGCATCAATCAAATGTTTCTGGTTACAACGAGCTTATATTCCCAGTGAATCACAGTATCTGCTTTAAGGCGAATTAATAAATACATTGAGGTTATGAGTAATAACTTTCATAATCAATGGACCTATTATTGTTTAAAAATGGTTTGAATAGAATTTCCAGTCTGGCATATATTCTAATCTATCTTCATTTCTGGACATTTTCTAACATTATGCATTGCTTACTCACGCTGAGCTGTCCCAGAGATGGTTTTTAATAGCAACAGACACATGTTCCCGCTTTGTCGGTTTGTTTGAATTGTTTTTCGAGAATAGTCATAATGATGAATCCTTGTCGAAGTTTCTAAATGTTATTGACTTATATGGAAAACAATTGTGATCGAAAGCGATAGAAGGTATAACATTCGTAAAGCGGGTCAGGAAAAAAACGGTAACTAACGGTATAGACCATAAAACTTCTGCACAATGCCGGACGCATCTCCATTACTCGTGTTTCTGCTCAAGAAAAGTTTTGTGCTAAATGGATCATTTAAGATAATGAAGGTCACTTTCCTGGATATCTGACCATCGCTACAACGTGAGGAAGTCGTGGAGTTGTATGCTATTTCCGTGTACGCATTTCGCAATATATTCAAGAGTCATCCTTATGTCGATATGACGTCCATTACACCTTGCCTCTCGTTCGTCCATCATCACAAATTGTTGTCATTCTAATATGAATATGACATGATGACAATCGCGCAAATGCTGCGTGGGACAGGAACGGTATGCATGGGCCCTATGTGACAGGGACCAAATACAAATATAAGCAGTTAAATAAGTTGAACGATCTGTCTGAAATAATTTAGAAACCCTTGCGAGTGTGCCACATTCGTTTGATCTGTTAGCCCATAAAATATCAAGTTGGGTCAACTTAAAGTTAGGCGCTCAAGTAAAACGCTATGACGGGTACAGTGCTCTCACTCCACCAACGCTACAGTGGGTACGGTGATCTCACTCCACCAGCGCCACAGCGGGCACTGTGACATCACTCCACCAGCGCCACAGCGGGCACTGTGACATCACTCCACCAACGCTACAGTGGGTACGGTGATCTCACTCCACAGCGCCACAGCGGGTACTGTGACATCACTCCACCAGCGCCACAGCGGGTACTGTGACATCACTCCACCAGCGCTTACGCACCTTATCTTTATGTATAAGCCTCAGAGAGTAGGAATAAGTTAAGCGTCAAATACCTCTGTTCCTCGCGTCTTTTGCGTTGCCACACTGCATTTGTTTTCAGTTAAGTACATGTTACGAATTTGTCATTCAAAGTATTGATCCTGTTGGCTATATACATACGTCTTCAAATCGCGACAATCTTCTGATTACAATTTTGTTTCGTAACCGTCATCTCCATGCCTGTCATCCACAGCTATCACCTGAGTAACTGAGGTCACTTTACGTCCAATACCACAAGGAGCGACATCGTTATAGCAACGCTTAACACAGCTGTATTTGCGATATGTAACCAAATTTAAGCAATCCACTACTTGGCATTGTAATACCTGATGCGTCTTTGAAACATGCCTTTGTTGCTTCTCATATATGGTTTTAAAAACCCGTTTGGATGAGAAAGAAAAAAAGAGATCTTTATTCTATAACTTTCTTATGCCATTGAAGCCCACTGAGTATTTCGCTAGCTGATTGTAAATGATAAACACTGCTAATTATTCTGACTATCTTGATTCTGAGCTAAGGATTCTTTGGGTACGCCAATGTGAAGTGCAAACCGAGGCAAGCAACATGCTTGTGAAAAAGGACAACACATTCCCTAGTAGACCATGGATGTCAATTTACCATGACTATATGGTATGCAAGGAAACCCTTTTATGACGATGAGTATCCTTTATTTGTAGGTCAAACCATGCGGATGGAGCGGGGTCATAACCAGCTCCCAAATATCTGATTGACTTAGTTCAAAAGCTGACGCAGTTGTGTCAAAAAGTTTACGGCCTACCCCCGAGAAAATTTATGAACCCGCCACCTGTCACCAGTGCGGTGCTTTGACAGGGCGTCAGGAAAAAACACATTGATTAATTCGAGGGCGTGGTCATCTCAATTAACCAGAAGACTGCATATGTTTAGCACGCGCCGATCCCCGAGACTTTGGATCAACAGCCCCGTGCGCTTGTGTTGATGAACTCTCTCAGCATACCTCGAATATAACTTCAAACAGCCTTCGTTTCTTTGCAACAGCCATGTCATGACCACGTTATGATGTCACATTATAATCGTAGTATAAGGTCATTTTGTGAACCCTATTCACCTATTCAACCATGAAGCCAACACAAACCGATAAAAGGTGTTGCTTTCATGTCAAATGCTCTGACATGTGCGATGAATCAATATAGATTGCTTAACCACACGGCGCACGCATACAGCTCTGCATGAATTCACGGATACAATAGGATCATCCGCAACCCAACAGAAATATACTTATTTCCTGCTTTCATCAGCACTAACTTTGATGGAACGGTTAATGTGACAGGCGTAGCTCGTTGACAAATGTAATCACATGAACAGAGACATTATTTTATAGTTAAAGAAATAATGATGGTGAGTGAGGACGCTAGAACGCTAGAATGGTGCATAATTTATTAGGCCAATGGGCATACAACGTATCTGCTACTTCTGGTGATAATGATCGGTTCTAATACCAGCCTTTCATTGAGTTTAGCCATTGAGCTCATATAAGCTGATTGCCGCCATAAATCCCCGCTATCAGTGACAGACAACCTCTGACCGGTATAATCTTAGCTCCCCACGCTGTTCTAGGGTACAGATATTGAGCTGTAGAGTATATCATAATGTGGGGAGTTCGAGAGGATGTCCGAGTTTGGACCGACATAAATAAGCTACAACAATAACTCCGACAGCTGACCAAAACTTAAATAAGGGCTTAAGATGAAAGAGTATGTTTGAGATATTGTATAGCAGAATTGCTATTTCTTCTAGTTAGAGACCGCTTGACCACTATAACTGATAATGCATATCAACTAATGGGTGAATGCACGAGTCGAGTATGGATCGCCATTATACAGTGGCGTATAAATATATTCATATATTCATCCTTGAGTCATAAACTTACCTACACGGCATGGTCAAACGCTACAGTGGCCGCCGTATTTAAGGTCCTGATCCGTATTTGTCATTAATGACGAGTTTAAGCGCCATCAAAGTAACATGGACCTTCCGAATATTGCTAGCAATGCCGTAGATAATTCGATGGTTCGATTAGGATATTGGTAACATTATTCATTAATACCAATTGCCGTTTCTAATAAAAGTATAACTTTCCGGCGAGCAAGCGTGCGAGAAATAGCGATCGCTTGCCAGCTCGCTTGAATAAAACTAAACTATTACTAGTGTTGTCGAATGGAGCGAACATGAAAAGATTAAACTCTAAACACGGTAGTTTCTATCAAACATGTAATATTGTTTAGTTTGCATATTACCTAGGAATAAGCATTTATATACCCGTGCTTTAGAGACATCACTGATGTTGATAGAGTCGGCTCATTTGAAATTGCTATATTTACGATTTACACGTTATTATATTAGCAATAAGCAGAGTGCTAACACCAACATGCGAGTTCTGAACTCAGGTATATTGTTCGCACTTTGTAATGCCGTTGTAATTGGGACACTAAATCCAAAAATAGCTAAAAAAATATATGGTATTCATTGCTTACATATTTATCAAAAATCAATTTGGCATTTAGTCAATTAAAAAAAAGCTTTGATAAAGGCAGCCCACGTCTCACCTCACAACGGCTTCCAATGCAAATATATAAAACTGTACATTTTGATGTTTATATTGGGAATGCAGTCGAACGAACCACAACGATTGTTCTTGCTATAAATGGCCGCGAAGGTCAATGGGCCCGTTTGTATAGCCATCCGTAACACGGCGTCGATAATTGAAAACGCCCCCGCCTGTGTGCTGATAACTGGCATTGATCAAAACTAAGCTCTAGTTTCTGTGGTGCATACTCTTTTAAAGTCATAGTTTAGGTGCCGACGTGCAATAGCTACAGGTTGCCGTGTTCAAATGCAATTTAGAAATGCATATTGAATGTTCAAATTCACTTGGTAGGACTAGTTTCTAAGTGGTACTATGCGTAGAGCATAATGTCGTCGTTACGGATGTAAGCAGTTATTGTATAGTTAGACGCTGCTTGTGTCATAGGATAGTGGTATTAATTTTCATGGAACATGAGGTCTAACTAGAAGTTCTGGTTATCTAAAGAGGTCCGAAATATCGAGATTATTGCTTCGAAAATGTACCGGGTGAATATTATAGGAGGTTCTTTAATCTCAGTAATCATGAAACGTCTCCTCACATTGTGACCATCCACAGTTACATTCACCATCGCAAAAGTCTTAAAAAACAGTAAAATAAATGTAAATGTTGATGGCGAACGATTTGAGTGATGGTTAATCAAATTTGCATTTTTTATGGACATATCTATTTTTCAGGATGAAGGTATTTCTATGCAAAGCATATATATTTATACACACGAAGCAATGATATTTAGGCCCGAATGCTGTTTCGCTGCATATGCTATAAATGGCATAATATTCAAGGTCCTAGAAGCGAGTAGTCACATAAGGTAAATAGAAAGCCACACAACGTAGAATGCCTTGCGATCACATTAGCATTGGGTAACAAAATGGTTCCCCTAGGAACCGTTCCGAATGCATTCGTCTGACATTGATTACACTGATGTAGAGTGTTGGGTTCTTCATTTGCCTCATTTATTTCTTGCCCTTATGTTTGATTCATACTGCCTCCGCTGTTACAAAACAGAATGGCGCTCAGGTAATATTTTTATCCGGTCCGAGCCCTCGGGTATTGATTCATGCTGGCTATAAATCTCGGTATATGCTTGAGACGAACGCTGTTTACGTTACAAAAAGGTGTCTGTGGGAATTTTCCACTGCATCGTGAAAGTCTTCCTGTTGCCCAGCCTTTAGCCGCTACGTAATGAGTTGAACTAACTTTATCCAAATATTCCAATTAAGGAATTGCAATAACAATGCAAATTCCAAAATCACCCCTTGCCACACCTCCCGTACACGTTCGGGCTATGCAGTTTATCCGCAACTGGTGCATGGCAGTTGTATGCGTGTAGTAAATTGGTCTCCGATATAAAACATGTATACACTATGTTATACGCTTTATCAAGAGCATGGCCCGACACTGATAGACTTGTGAGAAAGCTTCAAAACCTTCGTAAAAAAAGTTATTTTAGTTTGAAAATGGTCCTGGTAGAGAGCGTCAACGAATAGATGTGATATTACAGCTGAATCATTTGTGTTTTGTGTAAATAAGGATATACATTCCCCGTGAAATAGAGCTGTACCCCTATTTCGTCGGAGCAAGCCAGTACTTTATTCAATGACTAAACTACCGTTATGACTGCACAAGGCCCTGAATTGGTACTATTCACCGTTAATAGCTAGGGCTCACATGGATTGTGAATTAATACTACTATCTGTTCATTCTCATTGCGGGCCATTTGTAGTCAGAGTCTTAGCTGCCAATATAAACATGGAGCTTTATCTAACATCAGGGTATAAGCAATAACGTTCATTATGCAAACCACATATAATCAACATCGCGTCCCTAGAAACATGGGTAGGTTGCATCGAATGGCCAAATACATCTTAATAAACCCAGATATCTCACTTGTGGTAATGACTGTTGGTTCACTTTACTCGGTGCCTATTTGTTTTTACCAAACGCACTTCCCGTCTGGCCTTAAACAATACTTACACGCAGCTTCTTCATGGAGTTATGTACCAGTTGTGTTTGCACAAGTATTTGACGTCCGCATAATATTGAAGATATATACTATAGTATAACGATATCACTGCCGCAGCCTTATTTGTATCCGTCCGATTACTAGGTTAGCGCTGTGAAGTGATAGGTGCGTGGTCTGCCATGTAATATATTCGAGACAGAGGCCGCAAAATTGACAAATGCATATATGAATGCTGCATGCTTGGCATCTATATGAATTGCTTGAGCATGGTGTCACGTAACCGCCGACCCACTACGTGTCATTTCATATCACTTCATGTAGAATTGATAGTCTGGAGCTGACGTTCGTGGAATAGGGAACGGTGTAATTTTTGTTACTTTATGAGCCCATACATAAATAACAACAAAAGTTAGCCTAATTTACCCTCCCCTGGGGAGCATTGTTCCTGCATCATTTCTGTTGCAAGAAACATGTTAACAATTATCCGCAAAGTAATAACCGCACACAAGGCCCAGTGGAATAAGCTGATTTAAAAAGTATGCAATTGTTACTCAGATTTTGTTACTTATTATATTCAGGCTTAGTGTCAAATTAATGTTATCATTTAGATTCAGCGGCATGTATATATACATTTATAAGACTTACTGGATGAGAAAAGTCTTGTCGTTACTGCCCTGGCGGAGTCATAGCCGATTGTAAATGTCTTTTGATGTGGGTGTTGTTACATGACGTGTTGGATCATTCACGTGCTTGGTCTAACATTAAAAGAAGTAGTCATTGTAGGCTGATATACGCGCTTATTGCAATAGTTATAGCAAAATCAAGAAACGGCGCATTTATTCGTTTCAAAAGACTTCAATTAAAGATTTCGGTTGTGTGAACATAAACAAAAAGGCGACCACCAACATTTTCACCGCCATCATGGCGGGAAATTCGACAACATATACTCTGATTAGTTAAAGCACGTATTTCAAATTGAATAGAAAACTACACCAGAACGCGATTCAATACGTTATTCGCTAGTACAGCTTTTTTATCCGGCAGCTACATTAAAGAAATACACGTATTTGCGGGGATTGAGAAATCGGTCCTGATTCGAGGTGAAGTACACCCAAGTCAAAGGAAATCTGATCCTTGCCATGTAGTCAATCTGAAAGTTGACACTTTGAATAAAAGTCTACTAGACGCCAAATGCAAGTGTCAGCAAGGGTATGTATATTTTTTTCATTAATCGTAAGTTTAATAAGTATTTCAGACTAATAGAATCTTCCCTCTTGAAAAAAAGAACGCTGTACACTATGTGAAGATTATTTTAATTCTATAAGTGTTATATCTGTTATGTACAGATATAATTGTGTTATTAATTTAAAATTAAAATGTTAACATTTCAGGAACGATGGAACATGTTCACATGTACTTGCTGTAATTTTGGTCTTAGAACAGATGAAGGTTCAGGGTTACAAGGACATTCCATTAATGCTGACATGTACCAGCCTGCCGCAGCAGTGGGACAAACCGCGTGGGTAAAAAATAACCGCAGAGCCTGTTTCCCAAATGGTCATGTCCCGACCAACAAATGTGAACAGAAAGCGACACCCTGTCATGGCCCAATATGTAGACAATATACAAACTAAGGTGAAACAAGTGCAGACCAAAATACAATTCCTACTAGTATCATAAACTGTCAATTTTAATAACATTTACTAACTCCCTCAGTCATTTGCATATCTTGAGTCGAAAAAGGGTTGTGCCCTAATATAGGTGAAAAGGTTACAGAAGAGTAAAAAACTAATAGAATAAAATACCTTTGAACACACGTAAACGTGCTCAACCGTGATTTTTCAATTTTTTCCAAATTCAGCTGATCATGGGCCCACATAATCGAACCATCTAATACATTTTTCCAGGTTCCGGCCCGGTTTTGGAAATGGATAGAAACTTAATATTGTTCTCAAGTCTTTCGAGGTATCTGCTGTCTGTGTTGCAGGTACCATAACTGCATCTTTTCACCATTTTTACAGCGGAAAAAAACGTTGACGACTATTGACGGATATAACTTGTTTGTCGGACAAAATGGCGGATAGTAACAAAGCCGATGCGGGCTTATCAGCGTGGCTATCTGCTTGTCAATTGACCCGTCAATCAAATTCCTGGCGTAAGGTCAATTATAATACATTGCAATTGTAAGGTAGCACTAGCATGACACATACAAAAGCACATGGGAATACTGGACTGACGACGCGGCTATTGATGAGAGCGGGGAAAATGTCGTTTCACAGCGCCTTGCCGCTGCCAAAACACGTCACACAATAGGCTTATGAATAACAAAAATAGCAAGTACACGGTTTAATAAATGTCAGCTTGATATTTCACCCGGTCTTGGGTACTCCTATCGAAAACAGTTCGCCTTTAACAGCGTCACTGCAGTTTACGATCCTCGATCATTCATGTCGGCACTGTGGATGGTAGTTTTAGATTGTCAATAACTGTATGAAAGGAGGGAACTGTCCTGGGGTCGCCATTAACATTATTGGCATGTCAGGGGGGTGGGGGGGGGGGGGTGAAGGTCCAAGCGTGGAGTTAATAGCTACGCTAAGCTGCTTGACGATAATGAAATTACACGAAAGACACCCCCGACATCAGGCGACGATATCATGAAATCAACAAAAGCACATGGGACTGTTGATCCAATGTCTCGGGGTTCAGCGACTGTTCAGATGTGGGTCCAGGCGACTACAGCTCCATATTAAGCAGTGAATTCCACGTGGTTTTATGAGACTCTATAACAATTAACAACATTTGCAATTATCTTCACATATTTCCTTGGGCGGAAGACTCAAGAATCGCATTTAAAGGTATTATGGTTGTCAGTAAATATTGCACGCAATCATAATCATATTGTTTAATGCGTGATTCTAAAACGCCATTTACGATTTTCTGTTTTCGTTATCATTTATTATTATTCGCCATCTGCATCGATTGACTTTTGAATGAAGTTCAGCTAGGCTTGTAACCATAACTCATTGTTATGCTCCACATAGTACTCTTCTTATTTTAATTACTCACATAACAAAAGAACGCGTCGATTAATACACCTTCGGATGTATTTCTTCATTGTCGTCAATGCAGTGCTTACTTGGAAAATCAAGCATAGCGGTTTCCTTGCTATTCTTTCGACCAATAGATATACTGTGGACATACATAGCTACTGGTGTGAAGCAAATTCATGGACACATAGTTCTTGCATCGCCTGTAATACAGAAGTACAGCACGGCACGGTACGGTACGGTACGGCATGATACGGCACGATACGGTTAAACTGTCAACACATACAAATACAATTTACAAGCCATATTTCTGAAATGCCATAACATGCAGTCAGGAAGTAAAGAGAGGTCTCAATAACAGCCTCATTATAATGACAGATAGTTCTTACCACGCTGGGAACATATAATAAACCAGTAGGTATATCTGTAGGCTTAATAGTCCAAAGCCAATGGCTTCGTCTTCCAAACACAGCAAAAACTCTTCACCCACACATACAGTCGTGACGTAATGCCTTTTCCCATTCCCACATTTACCCCATTCCCTAACGTCCGTTACAAATTAATCACGTAAGTGAATATCGCATTTAATCCGATTCATGTCAAACATGCTTCGATACTGCATCGAATTTGAGGGTCATGGAGGTTTATACAGCATGGCCACTACTTAATCATCAAACAAGTCTCCCTGTTATGATGGGATTTTCTCATTGTCTATGGACGCATTTCGACATCCCAGACTGTCACTTTAATATCAAGATTTGGCAGAACCAAGGCAACCATTCCATGTGTCGTTACCTTCGACCATGATGTAAACACGTCAAAAGCTAAAATATAACTTCGCATTTGCCTATCGCTACACAGCATAAATATGATCGCAGACAGGGTGAAGTTATTCCGCTGTTCAAAGCTTGCCTTTGTAAGATGGTCCAATTAGCTTATAAATGACTTCATTACTATTTGCTGATGGCCTTGAAAATGCTTCCTCGAAAAGTGATTTTGGAAAGCGATCCCATTAATTCATTTAATTATCTCGCGCAAAATAATTATCCATGCACTATCAATATTATCTTGCTACCTCTTATCAATTCCTAGCACTGAATAGCTTAATAAGCAAGCTTATCAGTGTCACTGAATAATCTCGTTTTGTCACATGGATTGACGGTTACCAATTAATGACCTGGTCTGCATACATAATGCCAAATATCTATCGTTCATCATGCCACGGGCGTCTGGTTGGGTTTAAAACCAAATGGAGCCTAACGTGTAATACACCATGGAAATGACATTATATGTGTTAGTGGGGGCAGTTTGAATAAAAAAAATGGTAACCACTTTCATCGATACACGGGCTTATTATACGCTGAATAACAATGTCAGGGCAATCAATGTTAATCTTTGTAATGCTTATATTTGCGACTTCAATGAAGATAGGCGATCGAAACCACATACTGCTATCATACAGTCAATGGCTAATTCAGGAATGCGCTAGCGGCGCTGAATTATGTGGTAGTTTGCATGTATGCCTCAACCGAACCAATATAACTCATAGTATGTTCGCAATAAGTCGCGCGTATTGTTCATCTAACCGACACTCAATACTTGCTTGAAATACTGAACTAAGAAATACTCACATGAATTTCACGTCATCTATTGTAGCCATTGCTGCCTTAATAAGTACATATACTTTTCAAGAGGCACACTTTTCCCGGCCCTGTCCCTATCGCCCTGCTGCTCGTCCCCCAATATGCAATGCACGCATGCATTAAATGGTGCCGTAGATACTTTTTACGGTCAATACTATTCGACGTCGATGGAGCAGATGGATACATGTATATATATATATATATATATAGAGAGATATATATATATATATATATATATATATATATATATATATATATATATATATATATATATATATATATTTATATATATATATATATATATATATATACGTTTAAATCTACATATATATGCATATATATATATATATATATCTATATATATATATATATATATATATATATATATATATATATATATATATATATATGCAGATAACAATGCTGAGGTTTATTCTATCAATTACGTTTAAAAACAAATATATATAAATATGTATATATATATATGAATATATATATATATATATATATATATATAGATAATATAGAGAGATAGTCCTAGAGATAGGATATAGATATATATAGATATAGAGAATATGAGATATATCTATATAGATAGAGATATATATATCTATATCTATATATATATAGAGAATGGAGATATATGAATATAGATAGATATATAGATATATAGAGATAGATGAGATATCTCTATATCTCTAAATCTAGAGATATATATATAGAGAGAGAGAGGCTAGAGAGAGATATATATATAGATAGATATCTCTAGATATAGATAGAGATATATAGAGATATCTCTAGATCTATCTATCTCTCTATATATAGAGCTGAGATTCTATCAGGTTTAAAGTAAACATAGAGAGATGCATAGATATATATATAGATATATATATATAGAGATATATATATAGATATAGATATATATATAGAGATAGATATATATATATATATATATCTATAGATATAAATATATATATCTATATCTATATATATATCTATATCTCTCTATATCTCCCTCTATATATATATATATCTCTATATATCTATATAGATATATATATATATATATATATCTATATCTATATACGGTAGATCTATATATATATATAGATCTCAGCACGGTATCTATATATAGATATATATATATATATCTATATAAATATATATATATATATATATATATATATATCTATATCTCTATCTATCTCTATATATATCTCTCTATATATATCTCTATATATCTCTCTATCTATATATATATATATATATATATATATATATATATATATATATATATATATATATATATATATAGATAACCGTGCTGAGATTTATTCTATCAGTTTAAAGTAAAAAATAAAATATATCATATAATTATATATATATATATATATATAAATATATATATATATATATATATATACATAGATATATATATATAAACATGTATATATGTATATTTATACATATATAAATATACATGTGTCTATATATGCATATAAACATATATATTGTTATTGAATACTGAATTCTCTCTATAAGTTTTGACATGTAGGGAATATTTGAGAAAGGGTAACAGTCATTGAGGTTCTCGGTATCAAGAGATATATTTATGTATATACATTTCACATCCTTTCTTTATGTTGTCGATTTTGTTGATGAAATAGTCAGAAAAACTATTGACAAGTGTAAGGTTGTCATAGGTCGGAGGTAATTTTTTTGGCCCTGGGGATGTAGAGAGGACCCAAATACGATCAACTTTACTGCATAGAGCACACTAACACCTATTCCGTATGTTGTCAATTGTGCTTGCATGAATAGTGGGCCGAACATTGGTCAAGATTGGTACATTAATCATCTAAAATACCAACTGTTCTCTAAAGATTTCAATAGTCTGTCAATGATAAATTTTTCATACATCACTAAATTCTGAACTCCCGATACTCGCTGCGCTCATACATGCACACAAACACATGCACACACTCACGCACACACACACACACACACACACACACACACACACACACACACACACACACACACACACACACACACACACACACACACACACACACACACACACACACACACACACACACACACACACACACACACACACACACACACACACACACACACACACACACACATACAAACACGGACTGTTTTGTGTCGCACTTTAAGGTTGAGGGGAACTTCGCGAATTAGTCACGTTTTTCGATGGCGTCTACTGTGAGCAGTTGGCATGCAAGTACATCTTCTACATTTATACGGCATGAAGGACGATTCGATCACCTATCTTCACAGATGTGGTACATGTGGAGTTTTTCCACAGATATAAAAAAACCAGAATGTGCCTTAATCCGGTGCATGGTGTCAACTTTGATTCAATACATTGCCGGACGTAACCTTGAGATGGTTGCTAATCAAGTTAAGGTTTCCACCTCAAAAACTGTCCACACGCGTTTATGGCTCCATTTAGCGGATAATTGCACCATCTGCCTTTTTTGAGCCGCTGTCATGCTTTTGTTCCGACAGCAGCAACAAAACAAGACACCGCGAATAGGTATTATTTAAATTTCTGTTCGTTACTTTTCTAATGGTATTCGATACTCAATCCATTCAGCCGATATTGTTTTAATTTTTTCACCGGTAAGCAAGCAAATCATTTCGATGGCTATTCTCCACTCACATAATACTATGGCATAATACCAGCTAGATTCACTGGACCTCATGAAGCTGCCATCAGTTCCAACTCAAGTCTATTGTGTCCCGTGCAGTCTGAATAGAATGGCCAAATAAATCTGAATAAACACAGATATCCTTCTTGTGGTCTTTGTTACCAATCCATTCGACGTTATCCGGTGACCATTACGGACTGGTGAAATCGCCACCCATCGGACCATATATAATCCCTACCGATGGCCACAACATGAAGCAGTTCATATCATACTTTGTAACCATAGCCCGGCACCCGTAAGTTATCAGTGGGTGTTCGCAGATGACCTGAAGCTATTCTAGGTCCTGATATCACCCCATCTAAATGACAAAAGCATGTAACCATCCATTAGAGCGCAGATCGGTCTTTGATGCAACTCTTCGTTGGTGCTATATCAACATACGCCTCGATTTATTTGTTTTGGTGCATGCAGGGCACGCTTTCTTGAGTTTTCTTTATTCGTCTTAGGTGTCTCTTATAACTAAACACAATACAATAGGTTTACGAAATTCGACAACCCATTCCTTGTGTAACTTTGAATACCTCCCCTGTGTCACAATATTGCGTTAGTTCACAAACAGCATCTCTGCAGAATTATAACATATTTATTTTATTATAACACATTTTCTACAAGCACGGCGTCTAATCTCATCCTCGGCAAGGGAAGCGTGTCCATAAGCACCCTGAAATGTGTTTTATATGGGTTGATTATGCGGTGTCTACTGCTCAAAGTGATTTTGACAAGCACTTAAGATCATAATCGTCAAAGAAATGATGATAATAATCATAATAATGATAATTAAAATAATACGCCTCCGATCCCTGTTGATTCCTACACATCGTCCGCTCCTTCCTTGTTTTTAAGTACCTCAAAGCCTTCGTTCTGTGCGCTACCCGCCAAAACCTTAGTCTAACACATGTGGTGCTATATATCCGTGTTGAAGGCGCTTTTATATTACAATCACAGTCTCATTGACTGCAACGTACCAATTTCATTCCGCATTCCATCTTAATTAGGATTCAAAAGTTCTTTAGTTGTGATCTTCGATAAAAATGATTTTATCATACGTATTGCTATCTATAATAAGAGGGTCGAACATTGTATTCTCCAAATGTTTTGTAGCCCTATCCTGGTAGCCTCCAACAGCCTTGTGCCCGATCTGTGGAGTTTCTCTCCAAATTGACTGCATACTATTGCCACACTTTTTAAAAGAAAAATGGAAACGCTCCTCGAGTTTTACAATGTGAGCATCACATCATGGAGGCGTTGCTAGCGCGAGGCGATGTATAAATAACGCGCAAAACGACAGTGCAATTACATTTGCTGCATATACAGATGCCGATGTTTGGACCGCTCATTTTCTAGAAGCCTCTCACCATAGAGCAATAATTATGAACTTTTAGGCAAGCTATTAAGGCCTACACTTAGCATATACGAGTGAACATTGATAAAATGGCATATTCATCATCATCATCGTCGTCGTCATCATTATCCTCATTATCATTACCTCAAAAAAACTTGTATCTGTTACAAGTATGCTTCCCTTTAGTAACAGGTTGACTGACTATACGGTTACATCTCTGTAAACGCATGAAAAATCTCCGGAGAGGTACACCAGGAGAATAACTGTGCCTGCGTTACGAGCATTGATGTGGACGGGCAACATACAATGGATTTATTGAGTTATTTACGGTTTTTCTTACTTGAATAGGACGATATCATCTAATGGTAATAAGTGGAAGTATATCCAGCACGCCCCATATTTAAAATCAGTGGGAGTCAATGATCTCATTATCTAATGCTGTCGATAACGCTGTGATGACAAAAAGTAAGGAAAGTTGCACCATGTTAATTCTAAATCCGATAATATGTGTAACTGCCCAGACCACATAAAGCGGTTTGCCGTAACGAAATGACTATAACTATGTCCTTATAGGCAAGCGTTCCACTAACAGATCTATGAACGTACGTAAAAGTATACGTTATCTTTCAGGGCGAGTAAATAAGCACCGTTTAGAACGGTATCAAGTGTATGTGTTATTCAATCCACACAGCGATCATATTTTTGTTGATAGCGACCACTTTCCCACCTATAGCTCTCGAGACGAGAGATGATGGTATCTGAATCTACCTTCTATTATGTGCACAAAGTGATTCTAGGTCGCAAATACACAGCAGACCTATATTGCAAGACACCCTGCTTGTTATTTATTACGTTTAGCCTGCGCAATTGATAAGAGATGGGACATTCAATTTACTCGGTCATAATGTCTGGCATACACCGTCATAATATTGAGTCTCAGCGGTATGTTTGTTACAGCGTCATCAGTTGGTATACATTGACCCAACTTTCTTACAATATACTTCCATTTATGAATAACAATACTGCAAGAAAAGGAGATCATTTCGATTCATGAGAGAAGTTTTGGTCAAAAGATAAGGAGTAAAATGTATATCTGTTACAGCGTTTTGGATCCACTCGACGACCATGTGCGCGTTTGTAGCGACATGCACGAATTTATTCCAGGTCGAAGATACACAGCAGACCTTACAATAATACCCTGTCTGCTGCATATGTAGTTTTACATATGTTCCTATCAGACGGTCTGCGACGACCGTATTAAACCATAACGTATTTACATTATGTCACAATTGAATACCACCGTAAGGCTGTCACCATACTTGGGATCTAGAAAGGGGCCCATTCAGATAAAATGAATAGGAAGCAAGTGCAACAACCACATAAACGCAAGCAGCATACCGACACACATCGTCATTCCATTGCTATTGTAACATAGACTGCGTTTATTTGTCGCTTGCCAAATAATTCACATTTTGGGTAGGTTGTTATAAGAGCAGATAACATGCAAGCGCGTAAGAAACTCCCGACTCTGCCGTAGGCCTACATCAGCTCGAGCAATATATTAACATCATACTTGATTCCAAGGCACGATGGTTTCATAAGCGCCTCAAGAGAGGCATAACCGCGTGTTGGTGGTTAGTTAGAGTGGTTATGTTAAATTGTGCACGACGATTCATCGGTTTGACGTCATAGCTTTGCATTGCATTGTGAATTCATCGCTGGGATATCCTTTTCTTTCGAGCGTAGATATCACCAACAGTACACAGCCAATTTACTCTTCTAATTGGCCATACAAAAGTGACACAGTGCTTATCAGTGAGCAGCATCTGGTCCATGCCACATTTACTTACATCAGGCATTCTCTACAGCGCGCTTAAATGCCAGACATGATAACCTCAATTCCCACCCCCTGTACCTACGTATTACTAACGCTCCTACGATACACGCTACCATCACTCACACTGTGGGTGCGTTCTATTGTTTCGCCAAACAGTGCTTAATGTGGTTATTGAAAATATGAAATTACATCATTACCCACTGCAACCAACCAATTGCACAGCGTCAATGACATCAGCTGTTGTAACGCCTGTACCAACAAGTCAGCCTCACTTAAGCTTGTATGCAATAATGAATTTTATTATTACGATTGAATACAATCTATAATTATTCTAGTAATATATATGCAATTTTGTTAATATGTATATGGTGAGTTTCAATGAGGAGAATTAGTTCAACAATTAAGCGTAAGGAGGCCAGAAAGATGAATCTAAACAAAAATAATAATATTGCCATAGGAATGTCAAATGACAAATTTAACTGAAGACTTCAGATAGGAATTTAGTTTATAACCAGTCCCCAGTGATATTATAGCGACCGGAGGTGGTAGGAGTGCGGCTATGTGACACAATAACTGTCGTTGTGGAGTATAGGCTCCTTAGGCTTGGGCTAGGGTATTTTTCCCCTCCCACCCTACACTAGCTTGCTCCTAATCTGAAGAACTCTGTAAGTGCTTATGAACCTCCTATTGGAAGTTCAAGATAATCACTTTTACTGTGGGGGTGGTTGTTTACGCAATACTACAGTGACTAAACACAATTGGCACTGCTGGGTGATATTTACAATCTCACCACTGCTTACGCTTGTATTTAGATTAAGTACACTATAGGGTAGTTGCAATCCTAACCAAATAAATTCCCTGGACTATACATATTCTAAACCAAATGTATCGCCTTCTGTAATTAATGTATGCACTGACGATTATTGCATGGAACAATCCTTTAACGCTAATGGCATCCACTTTTAACGAAAACAGTGCAGTATCACAGACCTTATTGCAAACATCTTACCTGGGACATTGCAGGGTCGGCAATAGAATACGCTTATGATAATAATCAAACCGGAGAACTGCTTGACATTTTGTGTAGCTTGAAACGAGCCAGAAGAGCGAATTCGCCTTATATATTGCGATATATCATTACTCTATGGCAGAAGTGACCATTATGAATGGAAATAATATATTTTCTTGGCAAAAGCCGTATTTAACGCCTTAAAGTAGGTTTATGTAATTTGACAGTTCCTTCCTGTTATGACGGTGAACATTTACCTCTGCGTCACAATATCAAGTTAGTTCACCAACAACATTTCTGCAGAATAATCACAAATGTTTGCCTCTATCACATCATGTTTTGTACAAGTAATGCGTCATATCTCAACCTCAGTTGAGGAAGCTTGTCTAAGAGCACTCTGACATGCTGCTCTACATGAGTACATTATAAGCGGTCCCGACTACTCTATGTGATTGTAACAAGTAATACCGATCATAATAATGATGATTACAATTGTTGAAAAAATAGTAGTAAAAATAATACATATAATACGTTAACAGTCTCTGCTGACACCTATACATAGTCAACTCTTGCCTCGTTCTAGAGTACCACAATACTGTTTAGTGCGTAGCCCGTCAAACCGTGCAATGTGAGGTGTTGTGTATTCGCTTTGCTGGTACTATAATATTAAATCCAGAGCCTCAATGACTGAAATATAGCAATTTTATACCGCATTCATTTTGATTGATTATCTGGGACCAAAAGGATGTCATCTTACGTATTGCTATCTGTAATAAGAGGGTCGCACATGTGATTTCCAAATGTTTTGTTGGCCTATCCTAGTTGCCTCCACAGGCCATGCGCCCGATCGCCATAGTATCTCTCAAAACTGACTGTTTGCTAACGCCAGGCTTCATAAAGAATATAATGGAAATATTCCTCGTGTTTTACTATTTGAACATCTCACTATGAATATACTATAGTCATTGCTGGTACGAGGCGATGTACAATCGCAAAAAGAGGTATAGATCATGCCCAATGTGACAGGGCTATTACGCTGGCTGCATATACAAATACTGCAAGCATATTGACATAGAACACTAATAACGGACTTCTAGGTAAGGTATAAAGGCCGATGAGTGATGATAGACCCAATGGCATTTCAATCCTCATCTTCGTGATCATCATCATTATCATCATCATCATCATCATCATCATCATCATCATCATCATCATCATCATCATCATCATCATCATCATCGTTATCGTTATCTCTATAAAACATTTATTTGTTACAAATATTCGTCGCTTTACTTACATGTTGGCTGATTATTTTTGAATATGACAACATATGCGTAAACACACCTCAGTACGCCAGTAGAATGGCTGCTCTTTGTGTTACTGACATTGATGTAACACGCTATAGATGCGTTTTATATGCACCCGTGTCTATGAATATTAAAGAGCTCTGCAATCGTATCTGAAGTGTGTTCTTAGACAAGAGAGATTTGATTCATTTTGTACCTTATTCTATCATATTGAGTGGGAGGCAAAGCTTTAGTGGTAATAAGTTGGTAACTATCATGCACATTTCAAGTCAATGGAGGACACTGCGCACGTTATCTGATACTGCCGAAAGTCCTGTCAAATGTGAACCAATCTACCACAATTGATATCAAATAACGTAACGTATACATAACGAAAGACACGTAGTGTTTGGCTACTCCGTCCATATAGCTGCAAAAAGCACAATTATCCAACACGATTCAGCGTTTTGAAGGGCGTCAGCTTTATCGTCAAAGGGACAACTCTATATGACGCGTCCACGCATTATTAAGTACGGAATAGGTTTCTCCATAGATATTCTAAATCACACTATATGCGTAACTTTCCAGACCACAATTGGCCGAATATAATATGACCATAAACATGGTCAGTGTGTTCCGCAACTGGTAGTGTTAACTACGAAATAGGTTTACTATAGTTTATAATACTTACGAAAACTTTCCCTGACGTTCATTCTTCCGCGTTCATCGAAAATATTTGCCCATAAGTTAATCTCAGTTGGATAAACCGACGTCAGATCAATCCATGTGAGGTTGCACAGTGTATGTGCGGATTACTTACAGTGGGGGAGGGGGTGAAAGCTAGCCCTTAGCTTTTGTATATGGCAGGGCGGGGTGGTGTCAAATGGGCATCAAAACCGCAACCCTCAGAAACCCCAGCAAGCTTTATCAATATCAGGAGAAATTCGTTTGCTACCGATGGACCTTAACAACTGTTAAGTGGTGCTTCATTCAGTGATATAATGGCGCTACATTATAACACTATGGAGGGTAAGACAATCTAAGTGATATCAGCCCAATTTATGAGAGTGTTTGAGATCAAATAGACTTTTGAATGTTTTTAAATGCATGCGTAATGTTTCAGGAGAAGTAAAGGGGCTGCGTTTACATCAATATGTATTTTGATATCCACACAACCGCCAAATATGCGTGTGAAGCGACCACTTTCTAACTTATTGTTTGGAAGATGACATGTAAGCGGTCTGGGTTTCAATACGAGAGAAAGTACCTTTTGAATCTAACTTCTATTACGTGCATGGAGTGATTCCATAATTCCATGTCGTCGATACACAGCAGAATTAAAATGGAAGAAGATACCCTGTTTGCTACATATTTAGTTCGGCCTGTGCACTTGATAAGAGAGTAGAAGTGTGGTGTATTCGGTCTAAATGTCTAGTATGCACCGTCAAGACGGAGGACATCAGTTTTGCGATTAGCATTAGGTGTAAGGTAAGAGGACGTATGGAGGATGGATGCCACGACAAGATTACAACGCGTTAGTGATCAGGGGTCCTTTAATCTCAGTAATGATAAACCTTCTCTCCATGTTGTGACCTTTCACATTTACATAAAACCATAGAAACTGATGAGAGTTATTCATTATCGCCCATTATGTCTCAAAATAGTAATGTCAATGCAGATCGATTTTGTTATCATAGTGCTGTAACTCTGTTTTGTGGATTTGCCATATTATGCAACGTGTTGATAGCGAGTGATTTGAGCGATAGTCAATAAATTTGACATCTATGACTAATCATGTTATATCCGTATGGGATCTTCATGACATTCATAACTGCGCCGGACATATTTACTTATGCATGACATGGCGACCCGATGAAGGTATTTCTACTCAAAGCATACGAAGGTAAAAGTTTCTTGAAAATGCATATGTTAGAGCAAAACATTCCGTTTTATATGATGAGCGTCTCTCGTATATCCCATAATTGACTTTGAACATGTACTACGAACGCTAGCTAGACTGGAACATGCAGCCGTGTGACTTCGTAATTGTGTATAAGCGCGCTATCATCCGGGGATTACAGCTTGGGACCATATTAAACTTTCAATAATGCGTCGTACAAAAGTAGTAAACCTACGAGTGCTCCTATACAGAACAACAAAAGCAAAACAGACGACGTCTGTTCAAGGCATATGATGCCATTACCGTTTCGTAATGGTTTGTTAAGTGAATGATTTATTTAGGTGTATGAAGCCATATGTTCCGTTTGTCCTAATGCTTATTATATGTCCTGCAATATGCAGCAGCTGCAAAAATATATTTGACCAATGCTATAAACATTATAATATTTGGCCGTTATTGAGCCGTGTCTGTCGGTTATTGCCACTTGGTCCATTGTAATTGACGGGTTTCGATATATCCACAACAGCTCAATCCACCTTGTTACCTTATATTCCACAGTGGTGACTTGGATTGAGCTGCTACAAATGGTCATCAGAAAAATTGAGTGCAGCTTCAGTGACACATTACTGGATTCCAAGGGTGTCGCAACCTCTTACACATCCTCGATTATTCAAAGGGGAGATATGTCGAGAGGTCATTCCAGTTTCAGCGTTAATGTTTCCCTTGGAACCGTTCCGGATACATTCGAATTACTATATTTCAGAGTGAGTTGGGTTCTTCATTCGCCGTATTTCTTTCTTTCCCTAATGTTTGATTCATACTGCCTACCCCGTTGGGGAGCAGAATGGCGCTTGGATTATTCTGTTGTTCGGTCCGAGACATGGAACATTGTATCATGATTCACTGTCATCGTTTGGTTACGAAAACGTGTCAGCGGAGATTCCCTACTGCATCTATTAAGTTGTTATGGTTGGCCGACCCTCACCCGCTAGGTAACTCACGTCATCCGAATACTCCAATCTAAATATTACTCATATATATACCATTTCTCCCCGGCCAAGGTTCCATGGAGTCACACATTATGATATTCAATAAATGAGTAAAGCGACACCAAATGATTCATCTTGGACCTCCTTTCCTTCCCGAACATTGCTATAACTGTTCCGGATACATACTTACGTGGATTGTGTTCAGAGTGAGTTGGGTTCTTCATTCGCCGTATTTCTTTCTTCCCTAAATATTGGATTATTCTGTTGTTCGGTCCGAGACATGGAACATTGTATCATGATCCACTGTCATCGTTTGGTTACGAAAACGTGTCAGCGGAGATTCCCTACTGCATCTATTAAGTTGTTATGGTTGGCCGACCCTCACCCGCTAGGTAATAAACGTCATCCGAATACTCCAATCTAAATATTACTCAAACAATGTATATACCAACAACAGCCCCGGCCACTACTTCCATATATGTTATGGCTCTCGAATGTATTTTACCAACTGATGCATGGCTGTTGTACACGTGTAGTAGACTTGCATGGCAAATCATCATTTCTCTTATATATACTGATACACCATGTCATTCGCGTTATCAAGAACATGGCTCGACACAGATAGACTTGTAAGAAAGCATAAAAATGTTATTTGCGTTCCAAAATGTCTTTACCAGAGAGCGTCGACGAACAGTTGTAAAATGACAGCTGCATCATTTGGGTTTTTGTAAATTGGGATACACATTACCCGTAGAATAGAATTGTATCCCTATTTCGTCGTAGCCAGCCAGTATTATACCCTGGATTAGTAGGAGCGACTGTAAGTATATTTACCGTTAAGACTACACAATGGGCTGGCTGAATAGGTGCATTCACTAAGCATCTGTCTATTCACCATAATTAGCAATTGCTCGGGCGGACTGTGAATCAATATTTACTACTTGTTCATTGTCTTTTGTAGTATGAGATTAAGCTACTAATACAAACATTTAAACTACGACAGGGAATGAGCATTTTCGGTACTTGAGCAAAACACATTTTATAAACATGAAGATTATACCACCTCCATTGAAAATCTGGGTTATCTCAATAGATTGGCTAAATACATTTTGTGAACACAAATGTTTGTCTTGTGGTAGTGGCTATTTGTAAATTTTGCTTTGCACAATGACTTTTAGGTTTAACTGAACGCTCTTCCCATTGGGCTTTAAACTATACTAATACACAGCTTCTTTATGGAGCCATATATATTGTATTTTCATTCACTGCCATGGTTTGGTCACGAAAACGTGTCAGTGGAAATTCCCCATTGAATCTATGAAATTTTCGTGATGACCGGCCCTCACCCGCTATGTAATAAACGTCAACCGAATATTCCAATTTAGATATTACTATAACATTGCATACACCAACAACAGCCTTATATTTATATATTCTATATTTATTATACATATACACAGAGATAAATATTTACATATATATATAATATATATATATATATAGAGGTATACATATATATATAAATAGATATATATATATAAGCATATACACATATGTATATGTATATGTCCATATATATATATATATATATATATATATTTATACAATATAAAGAAAATATATATATATATATATAGAATAATATATATATATAGATATATATGTAAATATAAATATATATATATATATACATATATATAATATTTATATATAAATATATATATATATATATATATATATATAATATGTATATATATATATATATATATATATATATATATGATACGTATATTTTATATGTCCATATCTATATATGCGTATATATATATGCAAGTATATATATATATATATATATATATGTTTTATATATATACTATATACATAAATATTTTTATATATATATATATATATATACATGCATATATATATATATATATATATATATATATATATATATATATATATATATATATATATATATATATATATATATATATATATATATAATATGTATATATATATATATATATATATATATATATATATATATATATGATATAGAGAGTATTAGTTTTTAAGACACAGAGAGAGACATATATATATATATATATATATATATATATATATATATATATATAGAGAGAGAGACAGAGAGAGAGAGAGAGAGAGAGAGAGAAAGAAGAGAGAGAGAGAGCGATACTGGTTCACATATGTTGATATTTTGCCATATATGTATGTATATATCGGTATTTAAATGCATATTTTGTGAGCAAATATATATATATATATATATTTTTACATGTATATAAATATATATATTGATATATATATACGTATATGTAAATAGGCATATATAATTATATATATATATAACCGTACGTATCGACCTAATTTCACATGCATATATATATACATGTCTGTATATAATTAGCTGTGCATAGTTATATAAATATGTGCATATTCAAAATTTATGAACAAATACTTATGTGGTTTGTAGTTAATAAATGTATACATATACTTATAAGAAAATATAAGTATATATATATATATATCTATATATATATATATCTATATCTTTATATATAAACATATATAATACAGATATATATATATATGCATATATATATACACATTTATATAATAAAGATACTGATCCATTTGTATATATATATATATATATATATATATATATATATTAATATTCATTTGTATATGTAAGAATATGTTTATATAAATATATCAATGTATATATATACATATATATATTAATATATATAATATATATATATAAATATCAATATATTTATGTATTCATTTGTATATACATACATACATATATGCACACATATTTATATGCATGTATATATACAGGTACATACATATATTAATATATAAATGTGTGTGAATATTTTCAAATATATATACATATATATTTATTTATGTGTATGAATATATGTAAATATATTGATATCTATAAATATGAGTATATTTGCATATATGTTGATATATATTTATATATATATCAATATACATATATATGTATATATTTCCATATATACATATATATATATAGATATGCATGCATATTTATTTATATTCATGTATATATACATGTAATTAAATATGGATATATAAATATTTGTGAATATTTATACATATATGTTTATATATATATATATATATATATATATATATATATATATATATATATATATATATATATTCATATATATATATTCATATATATGTATATCCATGTATATATATATATGTATAAATATACATACGTGCATATATATATATATATTTATATATATACATATGTTTATATATGTATATATATGTTTTATATATATATATATATATATATATATATATATGTATATATGTATATATATTTATATATATTTATATATATATATATATATATATATATATATATATATATATATATATATATATATATATATATATATATATATATACATAAATACATAAATCTAAGTATTTCTTTCTGATTTGCATAATCCATCTATTAATACGGTTAATCTACTTTTGCTCAATGACTGAGAAAACCTGTAGTTTGGGGTGTGGTATATAATTTTACGAGCAATATACGATAACTAACGCGGAATTATAAGCGGTATTTTTGCCAGCGTGTGGTGTTTAAACATCCAAGAACGTGGTCAAACCAGCAGACGGTATATAATGGGTGACAATAGACAAGTCATTTTGTACTGTATTTTTTGTGCACACCCTGCTAGTGTTGAATATTGGAGGTTTGAAATTAAGTTTCCTATTGTCTTTGATTACTCTTAATCATTTTGTTTAGTGCTTGCATTTGCCCCACTTTTGTAGGCACCATATAGCACATAAGAGATGAGGTGCCTTTAAATCATAATGTTTGCCTCGTCTGATATGCTAGGGATATTTCCCACAGCGTCAAAGCGAAGAACGCAATTTGCAGACTGGGTTGACAGTTTTGGCAATCTTAGTGTAGGATATCATGAGTTACTTTGTATATTAAGCGAGAGCTCTGGTGGTCACAACGTAGCTGACCTTTTCGTGAACATTAACATACTTTACAGCCGCCATATGGGCAAATTCCCGAGTCAGGTGGATACAGCATGGTGCTGTTCGTTCATTTTTGGCCGGCAACTTTAAACTGAGTAAAAAAAAAGGAATCGAGATGGCTATGTATCTGCCATGCGCTACTAATTACATTAGGCTTTACTTAAGACATACAGGGAGGACGTGGTCGGTCCGTTGAGCTTGCAAATAACCAATGCATGTTTTTCCATGGCGTCAGTCCTATTCATTGGGATGTCGCGACATGCTTACAGCGTAGTACCAATCCAATGCAAATCGTGTTAAAAGAGGCCTTGGCTACTAACCCCGACGGTTATCTATTCTTTCCCAACACATCATAGGAAGGTTTGTTATGTATGTGTAATAATGCAAACTATGTACCATGTTGTTAACATCGAAATGTTATCGACTGCAAGTAGCTAAATACGTAGTGACTCAAATAGACAGTCGAGACAATATAAGCTGGTAAAGGTGATACTTTACCTTATATTATTATTTCAAATATCTATACTTCCAGCCCTCTCGTACATATTTCCATAAAAAAACTTCAATGATATTTGCAACACCCACGGAAAGACATTTTTGTCTAATCTAACAAGCTGCTCAGGCTCCCCCTAAAAACTCAGCACTACTACAAACGAAAATCCTTTATCAAAGTAACATTGCCACGAGAAATAGTTATCGCATAAATATTGACATGCACGGATATAATGGCCTGTTCGGCGGTTTTCATAAACGTTACGAACAAGCGCTTTTGATCATGTTTTTGAGTCTTTTGGCCACTATTTGTAAGTCCGTTTTTCGTTCAGGTCACAAACAATTGATCTGCTATAGCTGATAAGCATTTATGTAATTGTGATATAGGCTAAGTTAAGCTGCACCCAACGTGCTTGATCTTAGTAAATAGAGAGACATACAAATATAATCATAATTATCAGTAGCAACATGGGCTCCCGCTCGTTTGTGATGAATGTGCAGATAATGATCATAATCATAATGACGATAATGATGATGATGGTCAGGATGTCAATGACGTTGATGATGAATATGACGATGAATGGACGACTCTTATTAACAAACAGCAGCCGTAATGTCTTATTATATGCGCAGTATCAGAATTATGCGTATGCACGGGTTCGAGGATAATACTACCATGCCTACTACTTCCGAAACGTGTAGTATGACCATTAGAAAGACAATATGGTACTTTTCAGTCTGTGCTTGTTACAGTCCTTTATCTTCGTTTGGTTAAATGAGGTGTACTTCATTTCTGTCTTAAACAGTTTACTCTAATCGCCAAGTCTCACAAATGCTGTGAATCCTATTTCATTAGTAAGCATGCTGTTGTCTGTCACAGATCCAGTAAAAACCATTTAATCGATATGTTTTTTTTCAGACGATATGGCTACGCGGTTATGTTGTTTTTGATAAATAAAATACCAGCTAATTCCTTATTGGACGGAGAGTTGGTGTACTACATTGATAAGCATTGCACTATAAGTAGTCTTCCCTTCGGTGTATTCTCGAGTAATATTCCTGTCACACACCTTCCTTTTGTCAATATAATTGTGTCCGGGGTTCTGTCTTGTCACCCTTTGGCGCAAACAATCAACATAAGCAGTTGTGCTACCGCGCCTATTCTGCTCAGCATGGCATCGGAAGTGCTTCAAAGATTAATAACTCGTAACGATGTCTTATGAGCCCAGGCGTTGCATGGCGATTCACGCAATAGCTGAATGGATCGTAGAATGCTGTCGTCATAGCATGATCAACGAACCTGCAGTAAATGTCTTACACTTGGTCTGCATTAAGGCGGAAGTGACCCTGATACTGGGACGTTGTATTATATATTCCACACGTAAAATGTGCGATTATCTAGGTAGAAAAATGGCTGAATATCTACGTACAGCGTTAAGGACTTGATAATCAACTGAACATATGTTAATATTCATATCAATGCACATCACTATTTATTACCACTTTAAAGATGCATTTTTTCAAAAAAATGACATGCTGTTTTTTTGCTCCATTTAATAGAACAAACTCTTTTGAACCCATATAAACCATTTTGCGGACTAGTTCAACGCTATATCGTCGATTACACCGTATCGAAATCTGTCGGCCACACCCATGTTTACAAACATGAGCACATGTCGATGGGAAAATGACGCATGCGTATTGAAGGGTCATTTGTTGACAACACATAGTCGTGACGTCACGCGCAGCGCAGATTCGACAGAAGGTTGAAACGCATGCATCCGAAATGGTGAGTGTTTTGATTCCTACATTTCTCTTCTTTGTTCTTGTTTGATTGGAGTTTTCGAATGTTATATATAAAAAAGAACCCGCCTCAATAAAGTGGACACTATCGGTACAATAGATTACCATAAATTTAACAACAGATAGCGTTACACCTGCGAACGAACCCTGAGGTAGCCCTTAGGCTTAGACTTAGTATATTATATTTATACTGAGGCTGCGCATGTTCAAGCGTAATGAAAACGATATTCTTGACTAGTCTTTCACGTTTTGAGTGTAAAGCCATGACACTTGTTCGAAGTTTGATTATTTCATATGCAATTATCGGTGCTTTTTCATCGCAAACTATTGGAATATCCCTGAATGAACTCATAAATTGTATTATAAATCAAGGGACTGGGGTCTCCCTCAGGACGTCTACCTTATCTGGTTATAGTGAACTGAAACAGGGATTTGAATTGGCTGGCCAGTCGCTATCTTCTATGCATACATAAACCCTACAGAGAAGATAGCGGCCAGCCAATGCAAATCCCTGTGTACTGAAACGTCCACGCTAGGAGTTTGGGGTGGTATGTATCATCGTATGGGTTTGACTGACTTTTGCAGGCTTTTGGCTCAAACACTGTAACATTATTGATTGAATTATTCTTGTCATGTTCATTCATTGATTAAATTGAACCAACCCACTTTCAAATTTAAAGGAAATCAAAACGCCAAGGAGGGGATCACGTACAAGAAGAGGCAGTGGAAGGGGTCATTGTACAGATTCTGACGTGTGTGGAACCGAGGTTGGTTCCTTTTTTATTTGATTCTTATCAAGGGTATTTTATTGAACTCAATACACCCATTATGACTGGGAAGGATGTGTTTAATGAATTTGAAATTGTTCACCATGACACAGGTGTCCAAGTTGGTGGAGGTTGCAGACAAGCCTGAAGAGGTGGCAGAGGAGCGCCACCTTCTTCAAACAAGGTACTTTTGGGCCTGCCTTACCTAATTGAATCACTTAGTCAGTAAATAGGTCCAATGTTGAACTATCGAACCATAAATTTCCATTGGTTCTCATTTGTTTGTAGACCTCGACAGGCCGAAAGCGAGTCAATCTTGTTCGCAGAGGCTACCTTTGCAACACACCAATAACTAACCAGACCCTACAGCAGAGTAGAGTGACTGCTAAATCTTTAGAGCTGTCACAGAAGGAGAAATTGAAGGTATTGTACAACTCAGCATTTAGCACTCTTCAGCTGCTCCAAAAACCTTCATGAAATTTTTGTCACAGAGAGAGATTTGTATTGGAGATATTCAATCCATCAAAATGAAGACTTTTGATTACTCATATTTTCAGAATTTAGTGCGGTGGCTGAATTTGGATGGGGTGGATCAGTTGCTGGTTAGAAAGACAGCCACAGTTTGCGCTTACAATCACCCTACAACCCACACCGCCGAAAGAAGGGATTCCACCCTCCATCAACTACCACTTCCCCAGACTGTTGCATCTGCCTTCACTGTAGGGAAATGCCTCCCCCTGTGGAGCGGCAATGTTGCACTAACAGCCCAGACTTCTGCACATATGCACTACCTCAGATGGAAGGAGTTGTGCTTGACCTGATGGTCATTGAGGTTATTAACAGGTATCGGGTGGACTTGCTATGGGATGCGGTTGTCGAGGACCAAAAAAATGATGCTTAGACACCACGCCTATCAGCAATTGGTTCTGTGGATTCATGTATTTTGGAGGAGTGCAACAGGAGGGTAACTCTAGTTGTGTAAGGGAGATCAGAGACCTCTTCCTTAACAAGTATTGACAGTATACAGGCTTAATACAAAATAGGTTTTGGTTATATACTAAGTCTAAATTTTTTAATTTTAATCCAGAAAATATCACATTGTTCTGATTGGTATTTTTGTGTGGATTATAAATTGCTTAGTCTTACAAAACATGTGGTATTATTTGTTCTGAACATTTTTAATTCAACAATCTGATAACTTATTGTCTATTTGTTTTATGGAATGAGCATTCATATAATAGTAAATTTTTCGTCTCTCAAACACAGAAGAAAAGAATTATGCACACATTATTTTGTCAATTAGTCATGACACTTATCTTCAGATTTGACTTTTTATGTTCATAATTCTAGCCCTGATAAAAAAATAAGTGACATTAAAATGAGTTCATGTATTATTTATTTGCCAATTACATGTGTTCTTCTATTACAGTTTTGATTTACAGACAAAAGAATGTGACTAATAAATTATTGTACATTTCAACAAAAAACAAATTTCCAAATCATATTTTTAATCAAAATGAGACTCCTGCAACTGTTTCTTGGGTAGATGGCCTGGCACAGGAGCATGTTCAAACTGATTTTGCGGGGTCATCAGCAGAGCAGAGCGTTGTGGGTGTTGTTGTGATTGCTGTCGCATTGCTTGGGCCTAAAGATTTCTGTCATCATATCTGGTATATGGGCATAAGTCTTGACCTCTAAACCGAAGACCACGTCTTTGACTGCTTGTTGAAGCGATTGCTGTACCTGTAACAAAACAAATGGCATTATATGGCCAAATAGCTAGAACACATTACATGTGCAGCATCAGTATTTTGTTTTCTAATAGGACATTTAGTCAGTGCGTAGTTGAGTGGTCATGAGAGGCTTACATTGGCTGACCAACACTACTTGAGTGCATATGTCCCATCCCTATACCTGTTGTGGTCCATTGTCACAACTTGCACTGCAGGCAAGGTATGATGAACACCTGATCACCAGCCATTGAATTAGCCTTATTAGGGTCAAGAGGATGCAATAATTTCTCTACCTGAAATTTACAAATTAAGTAAGGTATGTTTGCAACAACAATCTACAAATCTAAATGGTCAATGAACTCACAATAGGCCCTTAGGTTTTATTTAATCGGTGACATTTACACAAGTCGATTCAATACAGACCGATTCGATAGCAGGGTATTCATCTGTTCATAATACAACGAGATTATTTGCATGTCCAGCAAAAACTTTGCAGCTTCTTCGTTGGTCACACTCCTCACTTCCCTGAATGCCTATCTTAAGACACCCTCGTGTAAGACCGCAGCTGGTCTAGCTCCCGCTTCCTTCTCTTAGTTGTTGAATCTATTAACAGCTTCTTTCTCCCTCCACCTTTTCTTCGTTTCTTGGTTTGACCGTCCATTATCGCAATGAAAATAGCGCAAACTAAACACCCGCCGGCGGCAATCGGCACAGAGTGATGACGTTTCTGCGCTTCCGGAATTAATAATACATGAGCTTCCAAATATGGTCTATTCTTGGCTGGAAGTGAAAAATAAGGAATTGAAGGTTTATTTACGAACAACAAGAAATATATACGGCCATTCCAACTTTGGAATCCGGATATCAGCACCATTTAGGGTACTCTTGGAGTTAGCAACTTTTTTTTTCGATTCGATTTTTTGAAAAAAATGCACCTTTAAAAATCATCGTGTTTATGATCGCTGACTCGCTTAAACTTAGTTGATGTTTATGACTAAAGTGATTGGGTCCATAATACACATTGTCTACGTTAGCAATCTGTTCATCTCCTTGATTTAAGACGCTTATTGTCTGATGGTAATACTGTTGTTAGTCAGTATATGTAAATGCACGAGGTAGAAATTTAATGTGAAGAACAGTAGATTCAAATCATCATTAATGGGATGCATAGCCTAGGTAGCGTAGTGCGCGAAGAACGTCTTTACGCGATGGTCGTTATGATGTTATATAAAGCTCCATGATGTAAATACGTCTAAAGCTAATATATAACTTCGTATTTGTCCATCGCTACCGCCCCAAATATATGATCGAGGGAAGAGTGTAGTTTTTCCGCTGTTCAAAATATGGAAGATGGTCCAATTAGCACACAACAGGCCTCTTTACCATGTATTGATTGCCTAGGAAGTGCTTCTTAGAAAAGCGATTTTGGAAAGCCAGCACAACAATTCATTATCACTGATAACAAGCTCGACCGCAAAGTTAATTCATGCGCTTTCGTTATTATCTTGCTACCTCTTATCAATACCTAGCACCGAATAGCTTGATAAAGATTGAATCATCCTATTACATCTAATTGATTACGGTTATCAATCAATGCCCAGGTATGGATACATAATGCATATGCTTGCGAACCAATTGTAGCACTTCATATTCTATAAGCGAATGCAAAATATCTATATGCCTATCGTCCTTGGTGCCACCTGCGTCTGACTGTATTTACAGAATAATGCAATTTACTGTGTGATACATAATTTAAATGGCGATACATATATCAATAGGGGCAGTTTGATTAACAAAATGGGGACTACATTCATCGATAGACAGGCTTGTTAAGCGTGGAGTACAAATGTCAGGGCAGACAATGTTGATCTTTGTTGTACTGCTATAACGATTTTCAACGAAGATAAGCAGTCAGAACAGCATATTGCTATCATTCAGCCGAAAGCATAGTTTGTGGCCGCTGAATGGTGTGGTAGTATTTATATATGACCTCAGTGAACCAATATAACTCATGTTCGCAATAGGTCGCAGGCATATAATTCATCTTACCTGCTACAAATACTAAACGAAGAAATACGGGCATGAATTTCACGTCATTTATTGTAGCCACTGATGTTTTTATAAGTATATATGCTCTTCTATAGGCACACATTTCCCGGCTCTGTACCAATGAACCTGCAGCTCGTCCGCCTATATACAAAGCACGCTCACATTTAATGGTGCCATATATATACATATATCTACTCATATAGAGAGATATATATAGATATATATATATATAGATATATAGATATATAGAGATAGATATATATATATATATATATAGTATAGATATATATATATAGATATAATATATATATATATATATATAGATATATATATATATATATATATAGATATATATATATATGTGTATATATAGATATATATATATATATGATATATATATCTATATCTATTATATATATATATATATATATATAATATAGTATATATAGATCTCGTCTCTTAGATATCTATAGAGATATCTATATATATCTATATCTATATATATCTAGAGATATATATATATCTCTCTATATATATCTCTATAGATATATATCTCTATATATCTATATCTCTATATCTATATCTCTATCTATATATATATATATATATATATATATATATATATATATATATATATATATATATATATATATGTTTCGTGTGAAATATCTAATGTGGTATAATACTGTGTGTTGACGAATGGAAAGTATCAAGCCCATTTCCTATGATTATTATCGGCTGTGCAAACGGACTAGTACAGCAAGGGAATCGAATTGGGCTGATTGCATTCATAATTCCTATTATCCGCGACAGATAGAGGCTGACAATGTTATGTACTGCTCTTAAAGCTCCCAGTAGATACCAATCTATGTTTTATCTTGCTGCTCCCAGTAGATACCGAACTATGTTTTATCTTGCTGCAAAAGGATTGGAAGATACCGAGTGTTACAGCCACAGCAACCAAAAGCAGATGTGGCGCAAAGCCTTTGCCGCTTTTTATGATATAGTGTTGTTTTGGACGTAAATAATATGTTTCGCAAATGGTTTAAAGCGCTACAAAATTAAAATGTAAAATAATCGATGCGCGCAATTATGATTAATTATTTGTTATTGAATATTACATTGTTCCGCATCCTATATTCAATCCGCTGATATTCGGATAAAATGTTTCGTAATGCTATGCATATAAGAATCAAGTTGGAAGCCGCAGTCAAACACTTTATAGGTGTTATTTTAATCACCATCCTCTTCCGACACAGCAGCGCGCGCTGTTATTGGCAGCAACGAGTCATTTCTTCGACTCTTTATGGAACGACCACCGCAGTACCAGTGCTTTTGCATCTTAGCGATCCTTTATTAGATCCCTTTTCTGCTTGATAACGGCACGTCCACAACGTGAGGTGGATGATATGTCAATAAACAACAATCCGAACGACCGACGGGTAAGTGTAGAAGGAGAGCAAATAACCTCAAGTGATGACTAAACTATAATCAATTCCGCTTCGATTGTAGTTAGTCTTACAGTGTATAAAGGATACTAAAAACAATTGTTGCACATTTTGTTGCAAACACAATACTGGTTCAAGTACTTACAAACAAACTTATAGCAAACATTCATGACGATTGGTGAATTGGTTAGTCGCTGTATTACACATAACATTATCCCTGGCATCAGTGTTTCTAGGAGACAAAGTTCTTTGCCTCCAGAGAAATGAGGTAAATATTTCAGTTATTATTATTATTGCCCACTTATATTACGCTTCTACCAGGGCACATGCTCGGAAGCGCTGTCAAATGACATGAGCAAACTGAAAAAATCACAATGTATGATACAAACAGAGGTAGTGGCCATAGCATTTCCAGTAGAGTAATGGTTGCGAGAGTAAAGGCCTGAAACAGCGAGTCATCAGCATAGAGATGGAAGTCAATGACATGAAGAATCGCATGTAGGTGCTGTGTATATGTAGCGATCAGTGATGGACCCAACACTGACCCGAGCGGGATCACGTACATAAGTGTAGTGCGACATATTTCCTTCAGAACACACACGCTGTCTTCGTATTTTGGTGTATTACCGGAAAAGCAATAGCGCTATTTCACCGATTCTGGTCTGGCTCTCTAGAACTGACAGGTGAAAAAATACTAATATTGGTCCAGTTCTTAAGTAGATGAGTTTGGAATGGTGTCAAGTATTTTTTTTTAAGTTTTGAGATGGTGAAGCACTTAATATCAGATGCAAAATTTAAATTGGCGAGATTATGTTTTTGTTAGGAGGGTGGTATGATTGATGTTACGTTAGTTTCACGTCCGTTCTTTTTGTTGTCGATTTTGGTGGTAAAATAGTAAGAAAAACTATTTTCCAGTGTGAGGCTGTTTGGTGGCCCCAACAAGATGAAATTTATTGCACAGAGCACATTCACACCCATTCTGTATGTTGTCAATCGTGCTTAAATAAGCAGTCAACCTCAGATGAGGAAGCGTGTTCAGTAGCACTCTGCAATTCTGTTTTATATGCGTTTGTATATAAAACGAAAGATGCGTGGCGTGTTGCGTTGTGTTCGATCTGCGGCTCTCCAAACTGACTGTATAATATTGTCAAGCTTCACAAAGGAATAATGGAAATACTCCTCGAGTTTTACAAACTGAACATCTCAATATGGATATACTGAAGTCGTAGCTAGCAACGTGCAATCGTAAAACGATGTATAAATCACGCGCAATACGACAGTGCCATTAGGTTTCGCGTTAGTAACAGATTGACCGACCATATCTGTACACAGCTACGTCTCTGTAAACGCATGAAGAATACACCAGGAGAATAGCTTTGCCTGCATTATGAGCATTGATGTGGACGGGCAACATATGTATTTTATGCATCTGTGCCAATGAATTTAATGAACTATTTAAGGTAAACCTTTAATGGTAATAAGTGGAAGTATATCCAGCACGCCCCATATTTAAAATCAGCGGAGGTCAATAAACTTGTTATCTAATGCTGTTGGAAACGCTGTGGTACCAATCTCTAGCACACGATATCAAATAAGGTTGCATATATAACGAAATATGAGTAGTGTGTTGAGTTCCAGGAATTATGTTTGGCTATTCATTCCTAAAAGTTAGATAATCGAACAGAATCAGTGTATTGACTGGTATTTTTTCGAATCAGAATTGACTGGTATTTGTATTATCGTTAAAGAGGCAATTTTATATGCCGCTTCACCACGCAAAGAAGGGAAAGTCGCTCCATGTTTATTCTAAATCCCATTATATGTGTACCTGGCCAGATCACATAAAACGGTTGGCCGATACGAAATGGCTGTAACCATGACCCTATTGGCAAGTGTTTTCCACAAACAGATAGTGTTAACTACGAACTAGGTTTATTATACTTGATAATACTATCGTTTACTGACTAGTTGGCCCTTAAGTCCATTCTATCGCATTCCTCGCTAAATAATATGTCCATGAGGTTAATTTCAGTTGGATAACTAACCCATGTGTTGCACAACGTATATAAGGTGAGCTCACGGAGAGGGGAGGGGGCTAGCTTTTAGCCTTTGTATATGTCAGGGTGGGTTGGTACGCTAACCAATCAATCGATGTGGAGCATATCGGTCTGAAAGCCGACAAGAGTAGAAGTCAAACCACGCATTCGAAGCCTATGCCAGTCTTATTAATACCAAGGAGCTATTACTTTGGTACCGATTTTACACATTAACTGTCTAAGAGGTGCTAGATTTATTGATATTATGCCGCAGTAGCGATTGAACGCAGACATCTTTCAAGACGAGAGGCAATGGTATCTGATTCTACTTTCTATCATGGGCACGAAGTTATTCCAGGTCGTAGATACACAGCTAGCCTCATAATGCAAGACACCCGACTCGCTATATTTTTAAGTTTAGCCTGTGCGGCTTATAAGAGATTGGACATTTAATTTATTCGGTTATACACCGTCATGATATTAAGTCTCAGCGGTATGTTTATTTCAGCGTGATCAGTTGACATACACTGACCCAACTTTCTTACAATATACTTCTATTAATGAATAAAAAGAATTGAAAGACTATTACCGGAAATCATCTCGATTTTTAAGAGAAGTTTAGGTCAAAAGTTAAGTCTGTCACAGCTTTTTGGATCCACACAATGACCATGTGTGCGTTTGTAGCGACCGCTTTCCGATCCTTTGCTTTGAAGATGACATGCAAACCGAGTGGGTTTTAGGACGAGAGGTAATGGTATCTAGATCTAACTTCTATTACGTGCACAAACCTTTTCCACTTCGAAGATACAGAGCAGACCGTACAAGCACGATGCCCTGTCTGCTGCATATGTCGTTTTACATATGCTCATGTAGTGTTTCTTTATGAGCACCACAGGATGTTTAATCTACAGTCATGTCTGACGCTAAGCAATATACCATCGTAAAGGGAAGTATAAATCAAACACAATACGACAATGCTATTACATTGGCTGCATATGCCAATAACGCTGTCAATCAGTTTTGTCCCGATATTCCCTTGGAGTCAAATGCAATGTGGTTATACCGATGGATGTCTACCCATGGTGTGTTGGCATACACTTGGAATACGCGAGTGAACATAGACAAATCATAACATTAATTATCATCGTCACCATCAAACACATTATCACCATTGCCATCGTCATCATCATCATCATCATCATCATCATCATCATCATCATCATCATCATCATCATAATAATCATCATAATAATCATCATCTTCCTCCTCCTCCTCCACCTCCTCCTCCTCCTCCTCCTCCTCCTCCTCCTCCTCATCATCATCATCATCATCATCATCATCATCATCATCATCATCATCATCATCATTATCGTAATATGTGTGCTGAGAGAACATTAGCTGCATCTATGGCATTTCCAATTAACAGCTGCAATAGCAAATGCTGTTGATGCAATGTTACGTTATGGGAGAAATTCCATGATATAAAAAAAGTCTAAAACTAACATGTATCTTCGCATTTGCCTGTAGCTACTGTCGTAAATACAAGACCACAGACAGGATGTAGCCATTCCGCAGATAAACGAGGCCTCAGGAAGATGGCTAACAAATGGCCTCATTACCTCTTGTTGTTGGCCTTGGAAGTGCTTCTCAGAACAGCGATTTTGGAGAGTCATCACAACAATTCATTATTGCTGATAATTAGCTCGACCTCAAAATTGATTAATTCCCGATTAATATTATCTTGCTACCTCTTATCGATGACAACACAGAGTAGTTTGACAAACATGCTTTACTATCCCACTGAATTATCCTATTATGCCATATGCTTTACTGTAACAATATAACATCCCAATTGCAAGCTGCGGTTATGCATTTGAGGGGTATCATTTTTCATTCTTATCTCCGACCTCTTCAAACACAGCAATGCGCATTGCTAATGGCAGCAACGAATTATTGGCTGCGACTTTTTATTGAGCGACCTCAGCAGTACTTTCGATATTCCCATAACGTGATGCAGATGTTCTACCAAAGTCAATAAATAACAGTCCAGATGTTCTGCAAAAGTCAATAAATTACAGTCCAAACAACCGATCGGGAAGCACGGATTGAGAACAATAACATTTAGCTACGACGAAATCATAACTAGGCCTGCACCGTTTTTAGTATGCCTTATAGGTTATACACGATAAAAAAACAGCCACCGTATCTGGTCGCAAACACATCGTAGATAATAAAGTATAAGCTTTATATACCGAGCCTTTCTGCTTATTGAATAAACGAGATTTGTCGGAAATACAATGAACACCCAGGTTACCGTACAAAAGGTTATTGTTGAGCTATGAGGGTTGTGTAAAAGGGTTGAGTGAAGATGTAGATTATCTGATGAAAGAGAAAATAGATCTGGATAACGAGCTGGGAGATCTTGTGGATGAAATAGAGACTAGAGTCGGGCTCAGTTGGAGTCTCTTTCGAGTGAAGCTTACCCTAAAATCCTGTTTAAGCCGTTTACGTAAATGTAGTATGGATAATAGGGGTCCATAACAAAGTGAACTGATTAACTTTCGGGGTTGACAAGTCGACAACAAAATAATGTGAAACACTTGGTTATGTAAGATGTAATTGGGCGTGAAAATGCTCACGAGCTTGCTGCGACAATACCCCCAAAGTCTATACTACTTCCTCAAGCATGCACCTAACAATGGTATTTGTCATCTATAAAGGAAAAGCACAAGGATTCATTGCTTACCGTAGTGAGACAAGAACAATGGTGTGCGTGCAGATGTTAAGTAGCCAAGTTTTGAATGGGTCGAATTGTGCAGGACTTTGACTAAATGAATAGAGATGTTGAAACACTTAATTTAAGTACAATTGGCAATGCTACACTGTATATTTGCAGGATTGATATGAAGTTCGGATATCCACATCCTACAAGTTGGTGATATTGTTGACAAAAATAGTCATTAAATATATATATATATATATATATATATATATATATATATATATATATATATATATATATATATATATATATATATATATATATATATATATATATATATATATATATATATATATATATATATATATATATATATATATATATATATATATATATATATATATATATGAACCTATTAAACCATTACACATTAACATAATTATTGGGTATGTTACAATTGTATACTAGCGTATGGCTATCGCAATATGTGGGATCTAGAGAGGGGCCCATTCGGATCAAATGAATAGCATGGTGCAAGCAACTGCAAATAAACACATAAACGCAGGTTAAGGGACTCTTGCCCAATAATTCACATTTTAGGTAGGTTGTAATAATAACATGCAGCTGCATAAGAAACGGCATGAATATTTGATAGGTAAATGTAGAAGTGGCCTTCTATATTGTATGACATTAAAGGACAATGAAGGATGTCGTTTTTCAACTCTGCTATAGTGCTCCATCAGCTTGAGTAATACATTAACATCATACTTTATTCCAAGGCACGATGGTTTCATTAGCGTCTCAATAGTGTCATAACCGCGTGTTGGTGGTTAGTAAGATGGGTTGTGTTAATTTGTACAAGTCGATTCAATCGGTTTGAGGTCATCGCTTTGCATTGCATTGTGAATTCATCGCTGGGATATCCCTTTCTTTCGAGCGTAGATATCACCAATAGTACACAGCCAATGTACTCTTCTAATTGGCCATACAAACGTGACACAGTGCTTATCAGTGAGCAGCATCTGGTCTATGCCACATTTACTTACATCAGGCATTCTCTACACTGCGCGCTTAAATGCCAGACATGATAACCTCAATTCCCACCCCCTACGATACACGCTACCATCACTCACACCGTTTCGCCAAGCAGTACTTATTGCGGTTATTAAAAATACTAGATTACATCATTACCCACTGCAACCAACCAATTGCACAGCGTCAATGACATCAGCTGTTGTAACGCCTGCACCAACAATAAGTCAGCCTCATTTAAGCTTGTATGCAATAAAGAATTTTATTATTGGCTATACGACTGAATGCAATCCAGAATTATTCTAGAAATATATACGCAATTTTGTATATATGTATATGTTTCAATGAGGAGAATTAGTTCAACAAGGCGCGAGGATGCCAGAAAGAATAATAATAATGCTTAAGGAATGTCAAATGACAAATTTAACTGAAGACTTCAGAAATAAAATTTAGTTTATAATCAGTCCCCAGTGATATTATAGTGACCGGAGGTGGTAGGAGTGCGGCTATATGACAAAATAACTGCCGTTTTAGAGTATAGGCTCATTATGCTTGGGTTAGGGTATTTTTCCCCTCCCACCCTACACCAGCTAGCCCATATACTGAAGAGCTCTGTGAGTGGTTATGAACCTCCGATTGGAACGTTTGAAATTCAAGACACTTTTACTGTGGGGGTGGTTGTTTACCGCAAGACTAATGTGACTAAACACAATTAGCATTGGTGGGTGATATTAACAACCTCACCACAGTTTACGCTGGTATTTTGATTAGGTACACTAAGGGTAAATTTGCACTCCTAACCAAGTAAATTCCCTTGACTATACATATTCCAAACCAAATATATCGCCTTCTGTAATTAATGTATGCACTGACGATAATTGCATGGAAAAATCCTATAAGGCAAATGGCATCCGTTTATAACGAGAACAGAGCAGTATTACAGAGCTCATTGCAAACATCTTACCTGGGACATTGCAGGGTCGGCAATAGAATACTCTTATGATAATAATCAAACCGGCGAACTGCTTGACATTTTGTGTAGCTTGAACCGAGCCAGAAGAACGAATTCGCCTCTCTCTCTTACAGATGTCACTGCACTTGCTAGCATAACCGGATGTTAACGTTTAGGATATCAAATTTGAAAGAATATCAATCGCGATATATCATAACTCTATGGCAGAAGTCACCAATATAAATGGAAATAATATATGTTCTATGCAAAAGCCGAATTTAACGCCTTACAATAGGTTTATGTAATTTGACAGTTCACTCCTCTTATGACGGTGAACATTTACCTCTGCGTCACTATATCACGTTAGTTCACATACAACATTTCAGCAGAATAATCACAAATGTTTGCTTCTATCACAACATGTTTTGTACAAGAAATGCATCATGTCTTAACCTCAGATAGCGTTTCTGTGAGCACTCTGAATGCTGCTCTACATAAGTACATTATAAGCGGTCCCCACTACTCTATGTGATTGTAAGTAATACCGATCATAATAATGATGATTACAATTGTAGAAAAAATAGTAGTAAAAGTAATACAAATAATAGGTGTTCAGTCTCTGACTATAAATTGTCCACTCTTGCCTCGTTCTATAATACCACAATACTTCCGTTTAGGGCGTTGCCCGTCAAACCAAAAGATGTGTGGCGTTGTATATTCGATTTGCTGGTGTTATAATACTAAAACCAGAGCCTCAATGACTGAATTTTATACCACATTTATTATGATTGATTATCTGGGACCAAAAGGATGTCACCTTACGTATTGCTATCTGTAATAAGAGGGTCGCACATGAGATTTCCAAATGCACTGTGGGCCTATCCTAGTTGCCTCCACAGGCCATGCGCCCGATCGGCGGAGTATCTCTCAAAACCAACTTACAAGCATATTGACACAGAACACTAACAACGGACTTCTAGGTAAGGTATGAAGGCCTACGCTAGCTATATACGAATTTTGATGGACCCAATGGCATTTCAGTCATCATCTTTGTAATCATCATCATCATTATCATCGTTATCTCAATAAAGCATGTATTTGTTACAAATATTCGTCGCTTTGTTGACTGACTATTTTTGAATATGACCACATAGGCGCAAACACACCTTAGTACACCAGTAGAATGGCTGCTCTGTGTTACTGACATTGATGTTAAAGTGCTACAGATGCATTTCTATGCACCTGTGTCTATGAATATTTAAAAGCTTTGCAGTGCAGTATCTGAAGTGTGTACTTAGTCAAGAGAGATTTGATTCAGTTCGTACCTTATCTGATAGTATTGAGAAGGAGGCAAAGCGTTAGTGGTAATAAGTTGATGCTATGTTGCACGCCGCGTATTGAAAGCCAACGGAGGACAATAAGCACGTAAGCTGATACTGCCGAAAGTTCTGTCAACTGTGAACCAATCTACAGCAAATGATATCAAATAAGCTTGCATATATAACAAAAGACACGTAGTGTTTGGCTACTCAGTCCACATAGTTGCAAAAAGCACAATTATCCAACACGAATCAGCGTATTGAAGGGTGTCAGCTTTATCGTCAAAAGGACAACGCTATATGACGCGTCCGCGCATTATTTAGTACGGAATAGGTTTCTCCATAGATATTCTAAATCACATTATATGCGTAACTTTCCATACCACAATTGGCCGATATAATATGACCATAAACATGGTCAGTGTGTTCCGCGAGAAAGTACCTTTTGAATCTAACTTCTATTACGTGCATGAAGTGATTCCATAATTCCATGTCAATACGAGAGACAGCTGTTGTCGAATCTAACTTCTATTATGAGCATGAAGTGATTCCATGATTCCATGTCGTCGATTCACAGCAGACCTAAAATGGAAGAAGATACCCTGTTTGATACATATGATGTTCGGCCTCTGCGCTTGATAAGAGAGTAGAAGTGTGATTTATTCGGTCTTAATGTCTGGTATGCACCGTCATGACGAAGGACATCAGTTATTCGATCAGCATTAAGTGTAAGCTCGGGGGAGGTCGCGGTCATCATGAGGCACTAAAAGCCGTGCCTACATGTGAACGTCAATTTTACACATGGAATCATCAGCTTAAGATTTACCGTACGGCACAAACTGTCACTAAGGTTACCTTAAACTTGTTCCATCCTAGGGTACCTGATCCAGATAATAAACACTGGTATGTCGGCTTCAACAAAAGCCGACGGTTTTGTGTACTTCCAAGATATAAACGATTCAAACTGAGCTGATGGACAGACTTAATGTATATTTATACTTTCAGTGTTGGGTAAATATAGCATGAAATTAGATGTACCTAGTACCCAGCAATCTTTGTTACACGCACAGAACAGCAACAAAAGGGGCAGGACGGTATTCATGATTTCAGTACTTGGTTTATATGATTGCAAACTTCATGTCATTATGATTCCGTAAGATTATATTAGTTGTTGTTATAAGCGTTTACTGAGGATGAAAGCGATATTTAAGCTTTGATTTAGGTTCATTTTGGTTATAAAGAGGTTCCACAAGATGGAGTCAGCGCTAGGACAATCAACGTGTACGAATAGCACAGATAATGACTGACAAACAGAAAACTCCTCCAGCATGAATAACGACTGACCACGGAATAGCTGATACGCAACATCAGCTAAAGTTCAAACTAGTGCCGTTAATTGCTGCAAAAACACTTGACTGAGCTGAGCGAACGGGTTGCATATCATAGTGTATTTGATTATAATATCCAATAAATAAATAGATTTATGAACTCTCTTCACAAGTTTTAAATGTCAGCAGGTATGATGCGCTAGCTGTGTCAATGTTATATATATGTTTTAGCATAGGAAAGCGGCTCGATGAATTGAACAGCTCGTAAATTGTCAAACCAATTATGGTTTTTATATTTGAATCATCAATGCTTTAAACCACAGATGATATGCGAGTGATTTAGAGTGCCGTCACAAAGAGAATATAATTATGAGGAAGTTGATGAGGACCTGTTTGATGTGTAATAAACCGTTTCGGTTATTATGATGAGTCATGTCCTGGCTTAAAATTTGCGCCATTGAAACATATCCTATCACCGTGATGTTTATGTGGCAACGCAGGGTTGTGATCGGTTGCGTAATAAGGTATATAATCATTAAACGAAACTGAAGGGTGCGGAAAAAAACCTTATATTTTTTCCTGTATTTCACTGTATGAGTTTGCACCCAATGTCAGGAACGGATACGTTATCAACGTTCATTGAAGCATTGTTGTTGTATTGAGGCTGGAGCGCTAGTAACCCTTGATAAGCCCCATTGAACAGAGCCACGCTCACATTCTGCAGTAGAGACAAGGAGAGTTAGGAAAAGATCTACCATGAGGAATAGGTTCACACATTCCTCACCATACTATCAGTTTACGTGGGGCCAGTTGTTCACGGCCCTGTGAACGTTCATGTTCGTGGATGCTTTCGAGCTTGAAATGGCCTGCGCCCTTGTAAAAAGGACCTTTTTTAAGTTGCTCTTTGGTTGTGAATGCTCTGCAATGTTTACAATGCATTAAATTTTGTTCCCAGTCGAATACCACCCACTCCCTAATCTTCCCCCAATCGTCTCGCATCCACTTCTCGTTGAACTTCCTTGTCCTTTGATCTATTTTGTAGGTTCTTATCGTTTCCTTCTATTCTTCTCAGACAAGCGCAAGGTTGACAGCTGGCCTCAACAAGCCATCGTTATAGCTGACATACTGAGTAGAATACGAGGTAGCCGAGTACGGACCGGATAGACAACGTTCATAAGCTTAACGGCAAATAGCATTCATATTAAACTTATGAAAGACTGGCATACTCTTCTATTTAGCAGAATATAAATTGCGACATCACATTAGGACGCTACGAACATTCGATCACGTACACAGTGTTTTAATACTTCGACAGATTTTCTACAGTGTTCGAGCAGTAGCAAACGTCTAGGCACTTTACAGTAATTTGAAGTTGACAACGATAGTATAAGTCGTTTATTATTAATCATCATTAACACATATTCTAAAGTTATGTAGGTTAATGGAAAAGAACAATCAGCATAATGTGTGTGCATGCGGTAATGGCGTTGCATGGACAGGGTAGCGACGCTAATTAATCATTAACCAACAAGTATGCCTTTCATTGTAATCCCCTGGGTGAAAACAGTTTCAGATTAATTTGAACGACATGAGGTTTTAAATACTGTTGCTGAGCAAATAAAATTACTCGACAATGTTACTGATAATAATACTTCTCTAATCGGTGGGGTGTTTCTACTAAGCTGCATCTGTTGGATGCAGTATTCAGATATCGGTGTAACTTAAATAAGCAGCTTCATAAATCTTGAGTCTTTTATATGAAATTGTAGGGCTGTAAATAGGCAAGGCTGGAGTGCAACCTTTTCGTTTATAATGTTCATCCATGATTATCTCATGCAGTCTGTTATCTGATGTAGTCATTATTGCGGGAGCAGAACTATAACGCAAGCCGGTTCTCCTGAGTAAACCAGATTTATGGCATCAGACTGGACAAACAACCTCGCATATTAAGGCATATGTCGAAGGCAAATGGCGCCATTATCGCCTTGCTGGAATCATGACTGAGCGCCAATGGCTAAGGAATTGCCTTCTTTAACCTGATGAAGAGAACTGTTTACAGGATTGGACCTACGCTATAAAGAAGCAAATTGATATCATGACTAAACTGACATATCGCCGGTGTACATGATCGCCTGCTTCAACAGTCAAAGGTAGCTGATGGCAACTGCTGTTTAAAACAACTGTCAGACTATATTTTCCTTCTATGTAAATTAATGGTACCTATGTCCCCAGTAGATCCAATGATTAGTTCAATATGCCCGTTACAAGGGCATTTGCGGCCAAAATATTACTTGGTCAAGGCCATATTGAACTAGCCGACTATAAAATCGCTAATGCTACGTTAACACTATGTTCCCGGTGGCCACGGCAGCCCCATTTGCCCGAAACGTATTGCGCCGTGGGATTTTGGCCATTTTTGTCTCCATAAACAAGTTTTGTTAGGTTGTGCTAAGTTTCCTCACGTTGTATCAAGGTAACCGTGACAAGCCGTAGGGGCGAAAAAGTGGTTCGTCCAAGGCGCACTAAGGTCCGGGCGCGGTCTACCAGGGATGCATGTACGTTGCGTCCCGGTCCGATACGTTCTGATGGGATCTCTCACGTTGTTCACGTCTTCATCCAGGTCTGATGCGTTTTCCACGTTTTTTATCAAGACCTCCTATGCATCGAACGCGAACACCGCAGAGCTTTGGATTACGTTTGTGTCCACGGTATAAAGAAAATCCCCCAAGCAACAGCAATCACTGTATCAGAATACTTCGACAAGTAAACATGAATTCCCAAGATGAAGAAGATTTTGTGTTTTCTTGTTTGTTTGCTGCGGTTATTAAGTCTTTGCGTCAGCCAGAAGGCCAACAGAAGATGCAAACAGTGCACAAGGCAGGACGAAGGCCAAGAAGGCGGAGAAGGCCAAGATCCCAGTGGGTTCGCGCATGGTTAACGGAAGATAGAAGACAGCAGCAAGGCCACTACACAACCATTCTCACCACGGAGCTCCGCAATGAAGATATTAACGCTTTTCACAATTACATATGATTCCCGCCCCCCTACGGACGATTTATAAGTTGTGTAACGGCCTATTACGTACTGTCACGTGTCATTGCGTTTACCCGGTTTTACTACGACCCACTATGTTTCTCATCCACACCGTGGCTGCCATGGCAAATTTGTTGACAGTTTAAAACTCTGGCCCGGCATGCACGGCAATAACGGTCTGTCACGTTTGCATATCCCGCTCCCGCGCGCTGTCTCACGTTTATCCAGTTTTCTCCACGGTGGTCTGAAACGGGGCTGCCGTGGCCACCGGGAACATAGTCTAAACGTAGCATAACCGCTATTTGCTTGTCTTCATAAAAAATCATTGTATGACTAGTTGGCGGCAGTAATAATGTTTAATATACTTTATATGGTCGTGTATGCGGTATGGTGGGGTGGGACTAACAGAGCTCTCGGCTTCGTAACATCTGTCATTTTTTAACTCAATGAGCGCCGTTTATATCGAGGTCTATTAATTTAGTTCTAGTCAGTATTCTGTTTAGTACATACAAAAAACGAGACGAGACAACGATGTGATGTGGTACGAGCTATTGAGAGGTGGGTGAAACACTAGAATATTGGAAGGTAATGCTTTTCAGATGTGTGAGTTTGTCTCTACTTGATATGATATCATGAATTTTAGCAGGTGTACAGACGACTATATTCAAAACTTAACTTTTTATGTCCCACGAAATGGTATTGCCCTCGTTAGAAATAACGTATATAGACATTCTGGTGTCTATTACCGCCGTCTTGTGAGTTCGATTATGAACTTTCATAAGACGCAGGGGACATTGCTATCCTTGAAAGTCAATGTTAGGTCAATAATTGAACTCTTGAATCGTTACACTACCACCATATTACCAGCTGTGAGTAACATGCACATATCACTTTCCAGCTGTTACTATTATTGCATAACTCTATATTTTTCCTCGCGGAATGTGATAGGCATTCCGTATTTACCAAAGTTCGAAGCGAGTGCATAAATAAGTAATTGGTATATACTGTGAATGCGTCTAAGATGCAATTTGCTTATGAGCAACTAGCTTTAATGTACTGAATGTACCTATACTATATATGCTACGGTTTTTCAAACAGAGGCATTATTAAGCATCACTTTATGACCATCGCGTTTTCTATGGGGTCGTCTCATAAAAGACAAATTTATCATTTGGCTGATAATTTGTTAGGGGAAATATCTGACCCCTCTTTATGTGCGTTTACTGTATCCATTTTGAGACACGATTTCTGTTATGTTGATAAAAGCTTCAGGAATGCTCTTGGCAACTAATGTCCATCTTATACTTGTTAGGTTTACCAATGTTTCTTACATGATCAGTGCTATTAAATGCTCACCATAAACCTGTATCCATCTAGACGCAGGGTTTAATCCATTTATTGCAGTGAAGCAGGTATATTTTCTGCGAATGAATATGCTACCCCGTGTGTAATTTCCTGAAGAAAGCTATCACCGTTTACGGCCCTGAAATGGTGACGTATGCCGCAGCTTCTTTCCTTAGCGCAGCAGCATCATGTTTATCAATTGTCTCGGTGATCATACGTTTGAAAGCAAACTGGTCATAACATGCGGTTTGCAAAATTGGGGGAATATGTTCATTAATCAAGACGAATGTCCCGGGGAAAAAGCCAATTACGATTGGATGCGTTTGATTGTTGTTTTCATGGAAATATCAAAATAGGACGTACATTATTGATTAAGGTATCTTACCGTGTTAAATTACCGAAATAGCTAAAAAGCCTAATTATTGAGAAAATGTCTGGAAGCGGAATGAAGTTATTGAGCAACGTAATCTACGGCAATCCATTTCTAAATGATGGCTGACCGTCAAATAATGATACTGCTGCATAATATCTATCATCTTTGGTCTGTTTTTAGGCCGATTTAAGTTTCTTATCTAGCAAACTTGTCCAGTTGGACAGCTGAGTTATATCTGCACCAGCTCCTGCACGCAGTGTCGGCCTGATGACTTTTTAAAGAAGGCGGCCTCACAATGTCGGCATTTAAATGACGCTGATAATATAAATGTTTGGTTTAAATCAGCTTGTGTCACAGCTTCCGAGATCAGTGACAGTCTGGTATTGCCAATAACAATCAATCGCTAGCATTCTAATGATTATCACGTTTTTTCAATATGGCTTTGAATATGTATAACATGGTCATTTCTAATTCACGTTCGATTCAGTCCTGGTGATAATTGGTGTGATGATTCGCATAGACCTTTGATGTTTGTCGCCCTATGATAACCTAAGCCAATTGCTTTGATTAGACAGATAACAATGTAAAAATAAATACGGTACATTAAGCATAATGTTCATTCGTCTCTAGACCATGCAATGCCTTAATCGCGAATCAGACCACGCTGTGCTTTTGCGGAATATAAATTTCCAAGATTGGCTTTTTCTGTCAAACGGGAGTGCTTTGTAAAACGCCGGTCTTAGTGGCTGAAACAATGCGAAAACGTTACTACACACGTTTAAGTCGGCTAATGATTACTGTCATGACATAACAAGCCAATAATGATATTCTCACATTATCATATTTTGCAGAAACTAAGTCATTTGTACAAACAGAATTGTTCTGGTACACACAGCCGTGAACATGTTTAAGAAAGGAGATAATGGGAGGTGCACCAAGATAAAAACATATATGCAAATTGTTGGTGAATGTTTGTGACAATATAACGGTATCCATGCCTTTTTACCATCAGTGTATGTAGTGTCCTGAATTGTTTGTGAGCACATTATCTCAGAGAGTAAAACGCCAATGTTAAGGACAGCAAGCAAGAGAATATGATGTCTAGACGGATGTAACTATAAATGATTGCAGCCCGTAAACAGCATTAAACCATACGGCAAACTAGATTGGATGCAGCCACGTGGGCGTTTTTAGACTATAGTTTGGCCTACTTTCATTGGGTCCGGCACCTTAAATAGCTATGTTATCAATTAAGTCCTGAGTATTTGCCATATTTTCCAAACTATTTAGTTGTCCCATCACGTCATTATATGAGCTCCCGTGATGTATTGACAATTATTTTCTAGGGTGACCCCAATAGCTGCGAAAATGGCCCAAATAGCAGGAAATGCAACGGCTGCTTGTAGGTGCAGCATAATCCATGACCGACATCAGAAACTAATATCCTTACTGTTCTGATTTGGACGGAAATAGTCATAATTTTAACATAAAATGTCGTCGCTAGGAGTTAAAGTTAATATATATATAAAACATTTTCAATCACTAATAAGCGACAAAAACAAAGAAGAAACATATAGATGTGGAAATTGAAAAATATTTTAATCATAACATTAAACGTTTAAATAAGAGGATACTCTGTAATACGGTCATTATTTATATATGTTGGTGGCTTGACAGCGTCTAAGCATTTATTGATGTTGAAGCGGTACATATTATTTCTAGTGTGTTTTCCTTCGTGTTCAGTTATTGGTGAATAATACCAGTTTCCAGATAAGGGACTACAATACATCTCAGATGATGCTTCTGTGCATGTAAAGAAATGAAAGTAAACACACATGCCAACTATTACTAAGATTTGCAACCTTGAAATCCCACGTAAAAGACATAAAGTGGTCGTAGATTTATAAACCCTGTTCCTTTTTGCGCATCTAATTTGCAGTTAAATATATATTGGATCAGCCTGATTCTATAATCCTATTTCCATTCGTTTAGTTATTATTTGACTAGCCCTACAAGACGTCTGAGTAGACGTCTTACTTTCTCTTAAACCGACGCTATTTAAAAAATTTGACTACCAAACACCAAACATACCCAAGTGATAGAGTTGTAGATTGCAATGATGTTCACGGAAAATTTTATCCCTTTTTGGCGGGGGATTTCATCCATGGTAGTTATTTATAGTTCGATCAATTTGGGAAGCGGTAAAAAGTCCGAAACACAGCAACATGTTTGTTTTCAAGTTCAAGACCACGTGCATCGCGCATGCTCAGAATGACGTGACCCATCGACGACTAATACTAAGGCAATGCGGATGAGGCCCAATATTTTCCAAAATGGCGGTCATCGTATCGCGATTTTTCAGAAATGATATATAGATGGCATTTCTTGAAGATTAGCGTCGAGTGGGGTTAAGTTTTTTGGTGCGTTAGACTTTTTTTCGTACAGGCTCTTGATATATGTTATTTTCTAGTTGCGTTATGTAGAACATTAGCCAAACGCGCTTTCTTGGATGCGCGGAAAATGTTGAAGCAGAACGGTATACATTCATATCACCGTTCGACCGGAGCTAATATTTGACTTGAATACCAAGCATTACAAAACTATCATTCCTATCCTACTGATTTCCCGTTTCCTTTCCAATTCTTTCGTGATTTGAGTACGCAACATATTTTAGTCATGGCGACATACAGTGAGTATTACGTTGTAAGCGTAACTCAACTGAGCTTTTGATCTCGAATACAATATATCTATGTATATTTTCGGTAATCCCTATAATCGAGGCTACTGCAGTGGACGTCTTATAAAACGTCAAATGATAATATTGTAAGCTAATATCTTTAACATGGCCATTTATTCAATCCAAATTACTTCATAAATGCATGCTATCTAAGCTAAGAATAGCCTTGATATTTGATATTCTTAAAATCAATATTGCATTGACTGCATTCATGTTTTTGTGGTCCAAATTCACACTCACCATGGTCACAAGCGCTCATTTCATTTAAGTTGATAAATAAAAATGTATCGACAGACGTAATGAAATTGATATGAACACGTTCTCTGCGTCAATGACCACAAGGGTCAGAGTTTGAAATCAACTCAACCTTTTCTAAATTACCTGTGTAATTATTTGTTGTGTGTGAAAAAGGCATGACGGATAGATACTCACATAGTTCTACATTTAGAGCATCCCAAAAATTAGCCTAGCCCTTCAAAGTACCAAAATGCTTCCAGCATGGTAGCTCAAAATAGCAGTTTCTTACTTATGAAATGACGTAATTATTAACCGTATCATATGACGAACTCGTAACGAAATCGTTAATCAAGAAATGGCATCCCGCCCTGCAAACATAATACATTTCTATCCACAAGTCAGTGTCAGCCATTTTGAGTCCGCCATCCTCCTTAAGCGGTCATTAATTGTTTTTTGGGTGACATTACAACTTATCCTTTTGGTGATAAATGAGATAATCATTTGGAGTTAGTATAGTTTGACAGAATGCTTACGGCGCCATTTTATCGCCATCCACACGTGATCGATACTGATGTGTCATGCTACCGGTTTGTTACATTCACGCCGAATCGGTCCCGTATTCGTTGTAATTTATTCAGTAATCATATAAGCAACTTGTTTGTCTCAGCGCTGCATAATGGCTTACCACACATGTGCAACAATCGATGACGTTACCATCTAGGAAACAATTTAAGGTTAGCGACGACGGAGTATTTGTATCCTAAACGTCGCTTGTCGCACTTATAATTTAGAGCCACGAGTGTTTATTAATTGATTGATAATTTAATCTATATAGGCATTATCGTGGAGGCGCTTATCTAATGAGTTGTGTGGTGACGGTAATGCATAAAAACTACCTGTGATTTCAGTCGTGCACCAGCTAGCAAATTTCTACTTAAAGTGAAAGGTTAATAGCGTGTGTGGCATGGCAAGGGTGGGTACTTAACGCTCCTTTTGAAACGATTTGCTGAGTTACTATTCTTATTAGGCGGTGACTGGCTGGGAAAAAGATATAAATTCCACGATGAATTGAATCCCGTCATTTGTTAAACCAAACGGCACAATTTCCGTGCTGAGATGACATACCGATTTATAGAGACTGTACGATGAGTTGTTTCATGGCGGGGAAACGAAAAATGTGTATGTGCCAATGTTAAAGACCGGGATACGCCCGAGGACGGTACCCATGTTATCATCTCCCCACTTATATCATGTCTGGCTAGTTTCAGTTTATTAAGTTAAGTTATTGCCTTTATTAAGTGGTCATATATATCAGCTCTTCTGCACCTCTCTGTTTATCATGTCAGTATTCCTGGTCAGCAGCTGCATACTAATCTTTGCGGTATTCATATGAACTTATTTATACAGGAGAAGGTTGGATGATAGGCACATCATGGCCAGCTTTATCACCCAATCAAGGCCACCGCAGTATCGTCCTAGTCAAATGACCGACTATATCTTCCATAAATGTAGCTCAGTGTCGACCTGGCCGTAGTAATGGATATAAGAAAAGATAAACTGCATACAATCTCGTGGAAATGGCTGACGAATTGAACATAACATACAATAACGTAATATATCGTGTTCGTGCTGTAGGAGACTGTAGTTGGCATATACCGTTAGATAATACAATAAAATGCTATGACACCAATGCTCAGTGCGTGGTTTTCATGGTGTACGAAACCACTTAGCAGCTTGCTGAAATGATTGAACGAGCAACACTTTAAATACTATAAATATTTGCGTTTTCTATAAATAAGACCCGCACGATTTGCTAGTAGAAAACTGCAACCGCTGCTTAACGGTGCATAATATGTCGTCCACGGTATGGTAAGCAGCAGGTGTGGTCAGGAGTCAAATTGGGACATAAATAAGCATTAGTGTTTCCGGACTCGCAAGGAATGACTTGATGTAGAGGGTCGTTTTTATGCTTGTCATTAGTAACATTATACATTGATTTGAAACAAACTTTTATTTATCTCGGCCAAGCATATTTATATGTTTACTTTTTAAATGGACTAACGTTTGTTCCTTATGTTTCACACAAGTAACGAGCTTAAAGTTATCTCATCAGTGGTCATCATTATAATCTCCATCGCCATCACATTGTCAAATTAACTCCATCAGTAAACGGATGTTATTGTGTTACTCCGTGCACCATATGTTAATTTGTTGAGATAAGAGTGCCATAACAAGATTGTTGATTTCATAGGAATACAAAATAGGATGGTTTTATTCTCAGTGTTTTACCGCAATTGTAATGTCGTTTATAACAGTAGTAAACTTATCACAAATGTTAATGTCCACCCGGTATTCTAAAACCTTATGCATTCGCTGAAATATTTGCTATTCGCTGATTTCACATATGTCAAATTAAAATCAAATATATTGTCGTGATATATGAGCCACAAACCAGCTTGAGCATCTTTTATGAGAGATGGCTTTTAAATTACATCACACTTGTCCAATAATTAAAGAAGATTAAGTTTATGCCGCTCTTTGACGAATTTCATTAATAATGAGTGATAAATTTCTATCAGGTCATAAAAGAACAGAACGGTAGCAGGCTAGCAGAGGTTGCTGCGTAAATTCACCCGTATTCACAATTTGATATCGCAGCAAATCAGGAACAATTTCGCCCATAGAAGAAAGTTTCATTCATAAGTCAAATATTGTGCTCTTTTAACAACCATAATCGCCGAATTAAACTAGCCAGTTCCTCCTTTTATGTACCTTTAACATTGTTAATGTCCCAACAGATATAATGATTAGTTGTATATGCCAGTTATAGGGCCATTTGCAACAATAATTGCAGTTGCTCAGCAGCTCACAACCCGATGGACACCATTAGGCTCAATAAGGGCCCGATTTAATGGAGGCAGGAAATCATGTCGACGTTATGGCCAGGTAACTATACACCGGGAGATAGCAAACAAATAAATGGAAATAATGTCATCGCCCTCTCAGGCTGCAGTTAATGTCAACCCAGTTTGTGTAGTGTGTTCAAGGCATTTATTTTGCAGGATACAACCATATCATAATACATACGAAGCCTCACAGCCTAAGCTAACGCAGCAATTGTAGGTAATTCACACTGGCTACTGTAAAGATACATGGACACTTGAACAGTCTATGATAATGTTGGTACGTTAGTGTGAATGCGTCACGACTTTATATGGTTATGATGACGACACAATCAAATCAGTTTCCAGACGGTTCGATATTCACAACTAAACCCTTTTAATGAGTCATGTTCCACTGGATTTGATGTATAGAGCACATTATGTCTATTGTATACAAAATATTCTTATGCTTTTAACGGATGTTAGATTTGTGCGCCATTGGATAACGTTGCAGATAATTTTATCGTGAAGGCCATTTAGAATACCCACAGCAACTTCGGGGCAATTCAGTTATTGCATTAATTGGACACATAAACTGATAGTATAACGAATGAGATTCCCTCAGCCCCACAGCATGGTCATGATAATGGCAAAGCACGGATAACAGCTGTGTAGTAAGCGATAATGTGTATTACATATTTTGAATAAGGCTATCTTTCGATCACTGCACATTATCGCTTGATACGATTGTGATCCGGGTTAGTTCTCTGTGTGCGGTAGATTGGTAAGAATAAACGGTCGCTAGCAACCGACGTGGTTGTGTAGCCAATTATATGGTCTGTTATCGATGTTTGTTGAATCCGTAACTCGGCCTCTCTGTCATTAATATCGATATCAGCCAATCAGTAGTCGTTTAGCTAAGGGTCTGTTTACTTCCGGAATGACATTTGACCTATCTGTCAAAGTTTGTTTGACGATTCTTTGCGGATCTTTTAAGCCAATCATTCTGGACATCGTCTGTCTCATCAGGTATGTTTGGTTCCTGCTTAACTAGATATTCCAGTGGTGGTACCGGGGGAGCTATGCAGATAATTTTGGTTGCTATCATCTCTCTTTCCATTCACGTCAGAGTGTGTTGGTGAGCAGGGTAACCCCAGTTCTCTGGGGGTTTTGTCGCAAACGTCTGGACACAGAGGATGCATTCATTGTTATTGAAGGCATGGCAAATGAACAAGTGTCACTTATGCATAGAGTTATAATCCATGTGGCACCTCAAAACCATAAACACCAGTAGTATTATGATTATATGTCCAGATAAATATTGTGGTCAGAATATTATAAATGAACACTTAGTTAATATCTATGCTGCAAACTCGCGATTAAAATGGCCTATTGAAACGTTAGCACGTGACGTGTTGAATGTGGATGGTCGCGTAGTGTTGGTAAAGGAAACGCTTAAACTTTGTTGTTATATGCCAATATGTAGCACCATTGGGGCGAACAAGGCTGGATATCTCTTGTTGTTCGTTACCCACCGCAGGGTATATCTCAGCACGGTATATTCTTACCGCGTAATGACCTATAGCAAGTTACTTGGTCGCTCATTGCAAACATATTGCATATAATCCAGCCGCATGTGATCGGGTTTTTTTCTTTAATTGATTGCATCACATCGGAAGTGAAATCAGCATTGGCATCGTTGCTGTGGTTGTTGATGATGACAAAGTAGATAATTAGTTACATCCCAGTGGTATAGGTGCGGCCGGTTAAGGCTGCTTTACCGGGAAGTATGTTGAATACATTGACGAAGAGAATACATTGTGGTTACGCGATTTCTGAATTGAGACCTTTTTCCTCGCTACACTTACAAGAAGCAAATAGCTTATGGTGACTACATCTCTAGATATCTCATTGTTGGGGAAATATGTTAAAGATATTACTGCAGTTAAATTAATGAATAATTGCAGTTATAAGCAGTGGACACTCCCGTTGTAAGTGATAGCTAAACTCAAGTAACTCTATCGTAGTTATGTTCACTGAATAAATTAGTGTGTGATGCGCAAAATGTCTGATTATACATCAGATATATTTGCAGACTGTCCTAGTATGTTGCAATCAGTATAAGTCACAAACTGATAGGTCGCCTCACAGTAGAGTGTGATCAACAGCCTAGATCTATCAAAGTGGGTCACATACACCGGCAGCGTCTTTCAGTAAACGGCCCTTTGCGATTAACACCGACCAACGCCATATTGCACATCTATATATAGAGATATATATATATATATATATATATATATATAGAGAGATAGATATAGAGATATAGATATATATATATATATATATATATATATATATATATATATATATATATATATATATATATATATATATATATATATATATATATATATATATATATATATCTATATATATATATATATATATATATATATATATATATATATATATATATATATATATATATCCACACACATTCGGCAGTTGATGTATACAATTGGATTGATTATAACTATATCTTTTCATTACTATGTTAAATCATACGAAACGAACAAATCAGTTAGTGATTTACGTGCGATTGAAAGCCTTTCTCCCATGTGTATTAATAACTATAAGGAATCACGGGACCAAATGATGCCAATGTCGGCCAATTCACTTATTTTCAAAACAAGGATATATAGATACTCTACGGGGGGGCCAACAAAGTCATGTAGCTAATGCGATGATTTACCCCATAGAAAAGAAACGACTAATTCATTGTACGTGCTTTGGTAATTTCCACCTATAAGTGTGGCGATGTGAATGGTCCTATAAGATTGTGCTTCGTAAACACATTCCCAATTAACTTTCAGGTCTTAAACGCAAGATATTATGCACCTGGTTGCAGCACAATTGTGCCTTCAAAACTAATGTTAAACCTAATATACCACACAAAAACTTCCCCATCATCGCCAAGTACCTTCGCCGTTACATAATTATGCTAAGATCATACAATGCAGTATTCTGCATACGACTGGCCCTTACGTGAGCTCTCTGTTGCTATGTATATTGCAGTCATCACGCCCAAATCTGTTTTATTACCGTTTTTACATCAAGTATTCCTGACCGTGGGTTATTAGTGATGACATCAGTGTCACTCCGTTTTCCGATCAACCTAATGACGTCTATTAGTTGAGCGTAAGCCCATGACGAGTGAAATGCCTATCTTATACGCTCCATCAATTTGCCAACGTAAATCACCACATTTTATTGCAACGTGATTTCTTTGCGCTCATACAGCTTCTGGCAAATCAATAATAGTGACTAATTGTGACATCTAGCCCCCAAACTTTTTCCACAACCCCAGCTGTTTATTGCCAGATCTCGATCATCATTACATACGAGACTGGTGTGGTGCGCACCGCTCTGGAGAGATATTTAAAGGGGGACGCTTTTATGATCTGGATGCAAATCGTGACATTAGGAGGATTGTGAAATAACCATGTTGGTAATTGTGATGATTAATTTCATGCAGAACGGTGTCTCTTTGCTTGGTAGTAGCGAATATATACAATAATATATGTGAAAAACAGTGTCATATTCCATTGTAGGAGTAGGAGTTTAAATAACTCATGGATTTCAAGTTTCAAGGATTGTTATTGCTGTGAGATTGACAGCCTGACCGAAACGTCACCCCTACTGATAATGAAACAACTACATGATTTCTGATGCTAACCACGTTTCCCGCCATCAGTAGACAACGTGCATGTTGTGTCAATGCAAATGCAAACCCTGCGGAATCGATAACAGCATGTGGATAAACAATCATTTTATGTGAAGCCTCGTCATAATTGTAATTCACACGTTGCATTATATCACTAAACGCGCGTGTGATATTAAGCAGTGTTCATATTCTCGTCATCCGACCGAATTCTTTCAAAAAATGAATTCAAATGGTATTAAGCGCAATTACAGGTTCGATTTTATTGCTGAAGAGCGTCTGGCTATGAATTCGTTATACTCCCTTGATTAAAGTTACAAATCTTGCTTTCTGTCTGGCCATAAAGTTAAAACCACCAGTAACACCTCATAATGACTGCATTAACGACACGTGCGTCTTGATCGCGGCATTGCTGGCCCACTAAGATGTTATAAACACATCCAAATTCTGATTTAATCTCAATGATGACAAGGCACACCGACTAAGATGGAACAATACGCCAATGTAACATCGTTAAAAGCAACAACAGCGCACTTCGTAGCAGCTCATTATGGTCTGCTAAGCCTGTGTTTAGGCGCGTTTATTACTTGCATGAACATGCTGTGACAAACCTCAAACTAATGTTCATATCTCTGTGGTGAAATCAGTGTAGGTGCACACGCAATAGATCACATAGGTATGTTGTTACAATCGTCGTCATTAATCTTTGCTAAATCATCATCCAAGCATTAGCAAAATTAACATTACTATGTAACTGATGATTATATGTAATGCAGAACCTACAGTTTGGCTGTTGATAATTTAATTTAGAAAGTGACAATAAAACTATATAATCTGAATCACCAATAGTAACAACATGTCGTCGTAGGTTGTTGACCGATGATTTATAACTGCATGGCGTCTGAACAAGAGTGCCGCTGTCTACAAATGTAAAGATTTGATTACTACAGTTATTCATCAGTTGCAGTCGTTGGTTGCCGGTATTAAAGGCCATCTATAGGCGCTCACGTCAATCATTTAAGTTTAACATGGGACATGGGATGGCCGGTTTATTGGCAATTCATAGGCGGCTTCACACCTCCGCGAGGTCAGAGTCATATTGGTATCATCAAATGGCCAAATAGATCACTCGTAAATGTATCTTCAACCCTTATCATCAGTCGATAGTAATATCTATAAACTGAAAGCAGGCCTTGGAGAGTGTTTCGTATAAATAAGAAATTAGCTCAAGTGAATGTGACGATAACAGATTTTCCACAGTTTCATCGCTCGGGATCTCAGAGGGACATTGGGCTTATACATGCAGTGGTCATTTTATTCAGGTCAAACTGGTTAAAATGGACTTGGCGGTAATTCGATTTTAATACAAGATTAGTTGTGTATCCAGCTGGTGAAGCGGGCCAGTTAGGTGAACAATATATGTGGCTTGCGAATTGAAGGTAATTGGTGGCTCACTGTTGGCCTTGTTTGTTTATTGGGAGGCAAATGTTTAACCATTTATTGTGCTCTTAGAACACATATAACTAACACCCTCCTTTTTATGTAAGATATATATCAAATACGATTTGTACACGAATTTCATCTTAAAGTTCCATTTTCGTCCACCTGTCATTCTTATAGTAAATCTTATATTATACTGTAGTTACTGATTTCTTGTTTTCTCGTTCAACTAATGAACATTATACCTGGTAGGTATTTTACTGACTAAAGCAAGAGCCCGATTATTAAATAATAAACGTTCAAGATACTCTCTTTTCAAAAATATTAAGCAGCAGGTCACCTTTGTTTTACTTGAAAATATTTGCATGGTTAAACCTACGACCCTGCTGTTATTCTTTAGGTGACTTATATTGCAAACGTGATTCAACCATTGGCATATTTTACTTCTCAAGAAGCTTCAATAGAAAACAGATTTGTTGAGTGATAATAAATATTAACCTGAATAAAATTCCTCACCACGATGTACGTTAGGTTTGAAACTCACTGATACTGTTGAATCAAGATCTAACTGAAAATACATTTTGTTCATCCAAGTGTTTAATGATATAATACTCTTCAAAACTGGAGACATTCCGTTATTGTCTCATAATCCGAATCATATTAAAGATCATAAACACAATTTTTTTTAAAAGCGAAATTCGAAAGAATAAACTTCAATAATGGTATTCATATCAATAGCGGTTACTTTGGAGCACCCTATTCCTTTAAAAAATGATTTTAAAGTGTTTGTTTTCGTCTTCCACTCGTTGAACATCCCGCGCGGCAGCGTTCGGAATTATTTGGCCCGTGACGTCACGTTCGCTGCTCTGTGCTCGCTGATCACGAATGTCAACAAGCTTCGCCATTGTTGTCGCGGCTCGTTGATGGTTTATGAAAAAGTCTTCACGGTTTGTTACACTCACAGTTTGGATTATGCCTTATTGTTGTGTCGGTTAAGTGTAGAAACGCCGAGAGGTCAGGTAAGAGTTTCTTTCGGTTCCCAAAAGACCGAAAAATGCACAAGAATTGGATTGCAAAGGTGAAGAGGAAGGATTGGAAGCCGACCAAAACAACTCCTGTCATTTGCTCCGACCACTTTGAGAGGGACGCCTATGAAACGGACCCAGAGCTGCTCAGAAGTCTGGGCTTTTCTAAACAAACTAGGCTCCGCCAAGGTGCCTTGCCAACGATTTTTAATTACATGGGTGTAAACCAGGATCGAGTAAAACGTCGAGGTGCCTTTGAGAAAAGACGACGTCAACAGGTAAGATAGCTAGGACCATTCAATTTTTATTCCCAGTCATGGTTGTGCCTTTGTGTTTGATTGACAGCAAAATTTATTTCTTATATGAATAATCATACGACCCAAATGACATGGCCGTGTTAAGGCTAAGGCATCACTGATGAAGAAAGGCCCCATGAGCATGGCTCAATAACTGGTGTTTCAATGTGATCTCAAAATGCTTGCCTGTTTATTGTTTAGGGATTTGGATACACAACACACTGTGTTTAATTGGTCCATTTACACAAGGAGTACTACTGATGTCATAGGACAAATTAGACAGTCTGTATATAGAAGTATATTGATATAGGTGATTTTGATCCCTATTTTGGGATATATCATTGGTGTACAACTGGTCGACACTGAAACACATGATGCCTCTGTTTGTAGGTGCTGCATGAAATGTTAACTGGAGCTGAGATGCTTGATGCCTCCAGTGAAAGTGAAAACGAGATGACAGGTGTGCCCGAGATAGAGGCCAGCTCAACTGAACCGGTAGAGGGCTCCCACAAATCGTTTGGAGTTCAAACATGTTTGCTTGTAGGTATATTGAGTCACCTGGATGTCTATATTCGACATGGAAAGTGACGAGGATGATATGGATGAACATGCAGTGCACCAGGAAATGTAAGTGATAGTTTACTTTGAAAATACTCCTGTAAACAGTGGAATTGTATTGCATACTTATAAAATTCAGTGCTCTCTCATAAGCATGATAAAGCACCTACAACTTTGGTTTTATAGAGGCATTGAGCTGGAGGATGGCCCTGGTCGTGAACAGCAAACACCTTCTGAAAGACATTGGCAGATTATCTCCGTCTGAGCAGACTTCCAGCTTAGAATCTTTCCACAAGGTGGTGATCTTCTTCGCACCCAAGAGTGTACACTTTCCCTTTGCCACTATGGAAGCAAGGTAATTTAATTGAGCTTTGCTGTGACTGTAGTGTGGTATATATTGCAAATACCTGATCTAAAACATGGGTTTATGTTGGTGCTTATAAAGTTAGGAGATTCTGGTGTATTGTGAGCTCACATAGGGCATACCAGACCACCAGGCTATATCTGCTACTGTTGGTGCTTTACTTCCAGATTACTCCTTGCAGTTTTGCATTTTAATGAAAACTCCAATAGAGCTCGGGCAGTCACTCAACAAGGCCAGGCACAATGGGGAGTGTCCTTTCCAAAGTCCAGACAGGGGGATCCAGTGGTGAAGCCTGTCAAAGTTCCCATCACTTTTGGTTGGTATATATCACAGGATTTGTTGTTCAATATATGTAAATATGAGTTAAACAATAATGTAATGCTGGCATTTATTAAGATAAATTTATTATGAGTCTCCGCAGTGCCCATAGGGTAATTATACTGGCACAAAAGACCAAACATTCCATTTAATGATTCAAAGACTATTTATTACTAATCTTTTATTAACTGGTTATGTTTCAGATTATGTTGACAACCTCATTACTGAAGTGTTTTTGCTTCGTGAGAAATATCCCAGTTACAGACTGGCGAAAGTTCTTTCGGCAGAAAGGAGTGATCCACCCCTATTGCTGCTCAATTTGAAAAGCCAGCAAAGGACATTCTTGTGGGAGCACACCGATGCCGCTTCAATCATGCAAAGAAAATCTACTCAGCTACTTTCTAGGTATCCTCTGTAAAGGCCCTCTGGATCTAGGAATGTAGATCTTATTTTGTTTAAGACACATGATGGCAATACTTTTCTGTAATGTCTACCTAATCTGTGCCACACCCAGTAGATGAAACAGCGATAGGCCAAATATCTGAATAACCTGGAGCAAAAAAACGAATTGATTATTTCTTAGGGAAATATGAAAATAATGTTTTTTTAAACTCTTTTTTTTTGGTCAACTATGTACTCCAGATATAAATGTATTGCTGGTTTTGTTGTTTGTTGTCATGTAGCACTGAACGTGATTACCAAATGTATTGCACACCATGGACACTTGGAATACACATTGTCTATGTCCAGAAGTGGCTGTGTGTCTTATATTTGCTTCAATAAAGGCATAACTAACTCAATTGTGTTAACTTCATCCCCTATATGTCCATCTATCTGTATGTACTCGAATTTGGATGCAAGCAGGACATTACGGTCGAAACAGTTTGACTTGAACCCTGGATGTTCGGTCATTCATGGCCACTCTTCTATTGTTGCCAGAGTCTTCGGGTAATTTTGACAACAAACACATTCCCGCAATGTGGTCATCTGATCGCAGTTGTTACAGCTACACCTGAAAGGTTGCCCAAATCAAGCTTTAGCCATTTTTAATTCCATGTTAGATCATTCACATAACAAAAGCTGACCCAGCAGTCCATGTTTGTCCATGATTCACAAATTCTTCTGACTTTGACGGGGTCTGACTTTATTTGTGAGGAAAAGAGTAGACTTAGTCTTTTAAATAAACACTGATGAGAGATATAGTAACAGGACGTCTAAATTCTGAAAGGGGCCAGTTCACAGGCACCCAAGTCAATTATGTGATCATACATGTCACTATCGCTCGGGGAAAGCGCTGGGTGAATTTATTGACTTGGGTGTGTGGGCCAGATAGACCCCATTACACGGAATTGTTATTTCTACCTATACTAATCCATTTCGATATTTAGACTAATAGAGACGAAATATTTCTACCCACCACACTTCCACTGGCCTGAAAGTCAAAGCGTCTTTACTGCATTCATTTTCCGAGTCGGAATCCGTTTCTGAGCTCTCAACATCATTATCTGACTCGGTTGCTATTCGCAATCGTGTGGGCTCAAATAAATACCAATGGACATCATAAGTCCTCATTTCACATAATGAGGCTTCATAATCTTCATCTGATGACGACATGTTAATAGATACCAATCAGTAGAAAGGAAAGTTGCAGGGAAAAAATCGCGGATCGTATAATTTTTCTCAGCTTCCGAAATACCACCTTCGAATTTGTTTTGGGACGAGCCGCAAACGTGACGTCACGCGACCTGCCTCCTAGCGACCAACTGGTGCAAAATGGACTCAGGGAATTCAATCGGAATTAAACCCGAGCACCACATTCTCAGCGGATTTATGTCCACAATACTTGAGAGAATGTAAAATTATCTACCGTGGTCAGATTAAAAGATATTTTCCTACGGTTTTGAAACATAAAAATCGGATATGTCAAAAACGTTAGTTTTGATCTTTAATGAAAGAAAGTCCCAAAAATAGCGCTCTATAGCTATTGTTCAGAGTTGTAGAATTATTAAAATATATCATATCCGATCAGCGCTACATCATAGGGACGCTTAAATAATGTGTCTCTAACAAGGGTCATACAGGTATTCGACAAGTGATGCATCAGTTGTTGAGTGCCGAATTGACAACAAATTCAGCCATCAACATGACGTCCCCTCTCAGACGCTAGTTTTATGGAGCAGCCCCTTACAGCTGATATTAATTATAAACCCCAGCGAGAGCGAATTTCGGTATATGCTTATTAAATGCCGATTTCCTGAGTCAGGATATTCGCATGAGGTCATATCAGTTTGCAAGGTGAGGGAGGTACAATGAAGTTACAGAAAAGTTCAGCTTTGGGTTGTATCGGTTACACTGCCAGGGCCCCGATATAGCCAATACGAGGAAATTTCGACAGAGATGAGAAAACAATTTCAACAATATGAGCCTCACTCGGTTCTACAAATAACTAAGGGCGGCAGTATACATAACCCTTGAGATACAGAATAGATATTACAGTTTGGTCTGGGCAACGGTGTATGCCCAACCTGCGGGGTGGTACATTACAGTTGCAAAACGATTGAATAACAGTACCAGCTAAGTTTTTCTTAGCAGATATTCAGATGAATCCTACCCAATTGAGATTGCAAACAGCCTATTTTGAATATGGTGAGGCAATTGTTCTTCCGAGAAGCAATTACATTTAATGCGTGTAGCACAGATATCTTAGCAATCGCAGTACCATACTGTTTCCCCACCATCTCTTGTTGTCCATTGTGATTGGCATTGTCATGTATCTCCGCAATATGCAATGAATCTCCCGGCATGTAACCATCGACTGCTGAGTACTATATTATCATGTGGGCCAATATTGTCGGATCAACATGGATGTTAAATGGATAAACAAATATGTCGGCGTGAATTAATTCGCAGCAAACAGCAAGTACATTTAGGATGGGTTCCTTCTGTTGACAAAGATAATAGATTGATTAAAAGTTCAATAAAGCGTAATTAAGAGTACATTTGTCGCGGTTTCATTCAGAGAAGGTCGTCATTTTATAATGACGTTATATGCAAAATATGTACTGACTTAGCCATATTTCCTTCCAGCTTCCAGTAAAACGCATTACAGTATAAAGATATTTTTCCTCTCTGCGGAGCATGTGTTTGACTTTTCCCCACTGTCTCGGTACATTATAATGTTACTGCAGCTTACACATTTTTATTCAGCCCTGATGCGAAACTCCAACCAATACGCCATGAGAGTATGTTGTTCTGGGATGCTTTACCGACTCGCCTAAAAGGAACATCTGGGGGTCTGTGGAGCAGAGAAAGATGCGCAAACACACGGTCGGGCTGCCCACTGACAGAGTGTTGGTACGACATATGTAGCTGCATGAATTTGTAGTGCCATTGGTTCCATATGCAAGTGTTGGGCGAATGAAAATAACATTTAATACTGCAATCATTCGATTGATAATGCTTGTCTTGGATAGTCTCACGTGGTTGATTAAGTTTTTTAGGTGCTATTTGCGACCCATGCAATGACACCAGCCACATCTAAAGAGCAAACCGTGTCCATAACAACAGTCTCGATAAGGTATACCAAAACTTATAAAGTATGCCCTTGGCAGATGTTAGTATAGAAGTCTTAATGGATTCATTTCCGTGCTTCAATGACTCTATGATAACGTTCATTAACTTGCTGACGGGAATCGTTTGCTGGACTGTTCCGACACTATAAAGAAGCAATTCGATTCAATGTCAACGTAACAATGTCGCCATAAAGGGCTGTTTCTTGCATCAGACAAATAGTGTGATGGCTAAACAATCACATCACCGATTCCTTTTATGTCCAAATTATGGTATAGATTCCCCCAGTAGTTATAATGATTTGATTTTATATACCGTTTCCAGGCTCATTTGCAACCATAGCTGTACTTGTTCCAATCAAAAATAAATTCGCCAACCACAAACCATCAGCTTGTGAAAAGTTCGACTTGATGACAGCAACAAAACGTGTTAAATGTCCATGATATGACCGCGAGTGGTACATACAGGGGATCTTCTGGGGAGCATTCACATAAGCTGTTACCCACACACTGAGATGCATACACACACACACACACACACACACAACACACACATAAACACACACATACATTATCCATATTCATTGATAGGTAATTAATATAATATATATATATATATATATATATATATATATATATATATATAATTGCATAAGCCAGCTCTCTACGTTGGTAGGCGTTGGTGGCAGCCCGCATACGGTAGGCAGCGTTGTATGATTTGAAGCTACACAACCACAAATTTAGCTTCCAAGGCAGCTTGCACTGTTGTCGGATCTGTAGAACCGAAATCAAATGCTCGTAACAGCAAGAATATTTCCTCAAACTTTATGTAGGCACTATTCGTCTAATTGACGCAAGCTTATGTCATAAAGTGACGCTGTGACGCAAATATAATGCCAACAATTTGCTAAGCTTATGCCATGTAGCGTGTATCGTAAAGTGTTCAGTAGACAATATATATTGCCTAGAAATGATTGTGTATGTTGTAGCCACGACATCTGATTGATCAATATCGCTTCCGCAAAGTTCAACTCAGGACACCCCAATGGCTGCTTATTCCAAAACCAACTTGTCATAGGTTTGCCTTTGGTAAGGTTGCGAAAATGTGCTTTTGTAATCAAGACTATTGCAATTTGGAGAGAAAATGCCTTGTGAAAATGCTGATGGAAAAGAATTGGGACCTAGTTTTGAAATACCACGTATATAGTGTTTAGATTGTGGCTCTTCGTTTGAGAATTATATCAATTGCTGTTTGGAAAGTACATGTTAACATTGACTTGATAAGAAAAAGTACCCTTTTCAAAATAAGAAATTGAGTTAAAATCGTTTTCCATTGTTGATACGAGCAAAGTATCATAATACCATAATAATATTGTACTATTATGGGTGACGTATGTTGCATAATGTTTTTAGATTTTTGGACCGACAGGTTGATTGGTGATCAATTGCCAATAATAATATAATCAAACGGCACATCTGTCCGACCAGCATACATATGTCTGCTCTTGCTCTCGCCTTCGGTATTGCCCTGATCACCTGTGAGCTTCATCTACTTAATCAACCGTCTATCTATATCTTCGGACGTGTATAGGAGCTTGGCTTAACATTGTCAGCCTCTGTCTGTCGCCGATAATGCATCTTTATGGATGCAATCAGCTTATGCTGGTTTTATGGCCTTCCTAGAGACAGTACGGTATTGTCGGGAGTGATCAATAATTACCTTTGGTATTATTTGCGTGTTAACCGCCCAATAGCAATAAACGCATAGATTTTAGTGTATTTCGTCTACGATTGACAATATTAGAGCTGAAATCAGTAAAAGGGATGAGTGGTGGGTGGTGGAGCGTTCAGCTTTATCTTTGCTGACAACGTTACACTTGTGAGCCCAGTTTTTCAGCAGTAACAGTTATCTTCCTGAACGCGGTGTGTTATTGACAGGAACGGGTAGTGGGCAATTTATGAAACCTAACGTATTGCATCATACTGTCTAAAAACTGTGTTGATTACCTGAGACCCATTGATACTTATAGAACATACGTCCTTTTTGTATTGGCCACCTGTCAACATGCGGTCGTAGGTGGCCATGTTTGTAAATCGAAACCGTGCCACTATCGTTTTTATGTGCGTGAGTGTGAAAAAGAAGAATAACTGACACAAATAGCAAGGATATGCGAGGCACTTATGATCTCTTGATTGCGATTGACGTGCGATCCCCGAACCCACTATCATTATACGATTGAGCCATGATATCTACATGGCTCCTTGGATATAAAGAAAGAGTTTGAAAATATTCAAATACAAAATGTGCGCTATCAAAGGCTCTGATAAAATGATCCTAGCAACATAATAAAAGCAAACGGAATTTGTTGACTATGTTATGACAATATTTGCTCGAGTAAGCCACCGATTCTTCATAAAGATTGGCCATTGCATAACATTTGTGGCCAGTTATTTCTGCCAAGACAGTTGTCTTGCTATAACTGAATGCAAATATGATTGCCAAACGAGTTGAGAAACACCGCAATTATCTAAGTTATTCGTTTGAAAAAATCTTTAAACGCCTAAGTAATTACTATCGACAAAATGTGGCAGCAAGCGTATCGGTAAAGGTATAATATTTTCGACAGTTAGTTAAATATAGCAGTCTATGATTGTAAATACTTTTGATATCCCCAAATGAAGCAAATATACTCAACCTAGGAAAAGATTCTGGTAACAAGAAAATACCCAATGAACGATAACAAATCTCGTTGTAAATTATTCGCGGACAGTGTTGACATCCTACAAGCTATGACCAGTTTTTGGCCTCTAATACCTCTTCCGTTTTAACATATTGACAGCCATGTTGTCTTTGGAAGAACTTCACATGCGAGTTAATTTCTTTGTGCTTTTGTGGGTTTTACTACTTTATCCTTTCAGTTGTATTCATCTCAAACTATAACATTCCCCCTTTGGTGAACCATTCACTGACATAAGAAGACCATATATCAGCGTAATCAATGTCAAACGAACGTATTCTCAACGTATTCCATGATAATAATAATGGCGCTCGCTGCTTACTTAATGAAATGGCATAGATGAGATGGAAAATCCGGGGAGATTATCGTTGATACAATAGCCAGTGTGTATTGCAATAATGGTACACTCTGTTTGACTTCAGACAATGCAATTCTTTATTTGCAAATCATGGGATTACGCTATTTGCGATATGGGATCACTTGAGATCGTGCTGACGTATCACTGAACAATGACATGTTATATCGTGTTTTGGTGCTGCTTGTAATCTGCTTCTGTGCGTTTATTGCTTGCATGAAAAGCTCAGGCAAACAACATTACAACCTTCATTTCATTATGCTTATATTTGGTGGGCTTAAAGTTGTGTTGCAAAAATTGTCGCCATCAACTGTGCAGGATATGATTCGTTCAATTAATCAACAGTGCCACAGAGTTCGGTTGCCCTTGTAAAGACTAATATACAGTCGCTCACGTCATCCATATATATTTGATAGAAACATGCGATGGCTGGTTAATTGGCTTGACAAGGTCGACTTTTAGATTAGGAGTAATTTTTCTCTCATCAATTGGCCGACTACACCAACTAAAATGCACAAAGGGGTGATTCGGTTGGTTCAGGGCCCTGGCAGTTTGAGAAAACTTTTACCGCACGAGCATTGACCTTTGAGCCTCTATATGGCATGTATGCCATATAGAGTTGATCACTTCCTCGATGTACCAAACGAACTATTTATTAAGATGATCTTGTTCACTCTTGCAGCTTGTTGTCAATGCATTTTCGTCTCTGGCATTATTCAGGATATTCCAATGATTACACAAATTGTACGTTTCACAGTTAAGTAACTTTGCAGCTTAACACATAAAGGTATTAAAGATAGCTATAGCTGGTCCAATGTTTCACATTTAGTTTCGAATCAGCTGATTAAATCCGACATTTAGTAGGTTTGAGATTACATCGCACCATTCGTTAACATTTGACACTTATCGGACATATATTCTATGTCATATATCCATTAACAGTTGCGGTTGTCCAATTATGGCGACAGTATAACTGATATATTGCACCAACAAATAATTGTGTGTTTGTATTGCATATGAGAACCAGCAGGGCAATAGAACCACACAAATAATGTACCGCCTTTATACTTTATTACCCATAACTAACGGGTATAACTGCATATATTACCGGTTGGCTCTCCCCGCAGCGGTTAAGGGTATATTTTGTAGGTATATGCCAGTCGAACATTTGTCGACAATAATAACGGGAAGTAGGTTGTTAAATCGCCATCGTATCTTTCAACATTTCATTATTCCGTATAATTATGACGAGTTAAATCTGTCTTACTTCAGAGATTCTGCTGCAGTGACGTATCATTATTTTGTTTCCGAGGCCACATTGGCGTCATAAGAGGATCAATTGCCGGTGATATTGATCTGAGCTATTAATGCATGAAAGTAGGCTTCAAGATCAATGAATATATATTTATACATAGAAGTACTATTGATTTCAGAGCATACATTGCCGTATCTGACATGAATTCGTCACATTTGCTCATAGGCGCTCATTTTTTATTTGCGTACACGCAGATGGACACACGCAGACAGAGCTGCCGCAGCGACGGCTGTTTGTGGTGTGCTTAGCCTAAATGTACACATGGACCGATTTTGCTAGCAGGGTTTACCAATTTTCACAATTAAAAACACGTTTATTATCTCTGAATCGTTATGTTGATGGCTTGCTCAGTAATACCAACAGCCGTACCAAAGGAATGGAGAGTGCATCTTATATGATAGATTGTCTCAGTGGCGTCCGGCGAAACGCTAAGGCATTTTTCGCCACAACCTGCCTTAGACGCACATGTTGGCATTAACCCTTGAGACAACAGGTCCTACATCTCATCATTCATTGAGTGAGCCGGATCATATGTTGAACTATTGTCAGAAGGCGGCAAATGAGAGTGAATATACCATTATTAACGTTTCTTATTCGCCGTCTCGAAAACATCTCAACATTTCACATGACACATAATTGTATATGTTTGCAATAATATTTGTCATATTACTAACCAATTATGAGTTTACAGCTGTTCTTCAGCCCATTCAGGGGATTATTTTGAAGGACGATACCTCCAACACTTTCAGGAAAGGTATCAAAGCTTGATCACTAGCCTACCAGCGGATGTCCATGCTCTTTGAAAAGAGCGTAACAATCTCTAATATGTTGGTTCTTCAAACAGCTGAGTTGGCATGGTCTACATTTGAAACTTCCTGTTTTCTATTTGATGTCAAACAACGTTATAAATGTAATATGTTTGTCACTAACGCACCTTCTCATCTTTGAATTTCACACGTGAATTTCATTAACGAGTTTAAAAAATTAATAGCTTAAATCTATGAAAAAATTCGATTACCAACAGGCTACATAACAACATACTGTTACTGCAGCTTCCTACGATTTATTCAGTCCTGGTGTGATTCGCCGCGAAATACTCAGGCGTGTGAGGCTTTACGACGTTACGAGAATACGCTTCTCTGGGATGCTTTACTGACCCAGCTACAAGCAACATCTGCGGGTCTGCGGAAAGGTATATCAGCTTTATTAGGTTCAACATCTGACAAACAGAATCCCTAATGAACTGGTAATGATGAAGAGGAACATCCAACGGGAATAGCCGACGGGCAGACTACTTATATTGAAAGGCTCACTAATGTCATCCATGTACGCCCTATCGAATTTTTCATATAGTATTCGCGTAATCCCCTCGAATGATAACTAGACCGATACAAGATCATCCAATGGTTTTTTGGGCCCTTTGCAAATATAAACAATCTAATTTAAATTTCAGAATTCGTCATACTTTCGCAAGAGGAACTCGTGCTAATTTTGACCATTATTGTTATTAAGAACATACCTCCAGGTGCCATGTGGTGTTTTATGACTCATATTGGAGGCAGTCATTTACAGAGAGGCTTTTTCAAGGCGACATGAGAGTGTCAATGGTGTCAACTGAAATAATTCTCTGCGCCATCATCGTCGCTGTCTTTTTTTCATCATAATCTATTACACACACAACATCATCATCACCACCACAGACGCCATCGTTATTTTCAAAGCCTCATGATCGTAATCAACATCATGATTAATCTCACCACCATCATCATTATGATCATCATAATCACCTTAATCATAATCATCATCACCATTACTAGATCGTGTGTGGTACTGACACAGATAGTCAGTATGTTCATTCCCAAAAAATTCTTCGGTAAATGAGTCGCACGATAAATTACACTTTTTGGTCGAAGTAACAGATTTTGGAATGGCCTTTGTCGCTGCACGAATGTGGGGTGCCTCATGGTCTATATGTACGTAATCGGCGACTAAAAAGTACATTACATCTAAAACTTAAACCATTGGATTGATAATGCAAGTCTATTATTGCCTCGCGAGGTTGATTCACATTAGGAGTTGTCATTGTGAACTAAGTAATAGAAAATATAATACACCTACCGTCGCTAATGAGGTAACCGTGACCATAACAACAATCGGTAGGTAATACAGAAGATCAGGAGTTTTGTCATTGGCAGATGGTGTTATCAATGGCTTAATGGATTAATGTCCGTGCTTCAATGGCTCTAGAATTAACTTGATGAAGGGAATCCTTTGCTTGATTGGTCCGACGATGTAATTCTAAGGCCAGTAAAATACAGTTTCACTCAACCATAACATCGCGGAATAAAACAGTTCAAGCCGACTCATTAGACAGACCCCTCAGTGATACTAATGTCCCTAGGAGACGTAATGATTTGTTTGATATGCCATTTGCAACCATAGTTATGCATGCTTTGTTTCAAACTGTGTTCGCCGACACGATGTCAGTTATATATATGATATATATATATATATATATATATATATATATATATATATATATATATATATATAGATATATATATATATATATATATATATATATATATATATATATATATGTATATGTATATATGTATATATATATATATATATATATATATATGAATATATATATACATATATATATGTGTATATATATAAATATATATATATATATATATATATATATGTATATAAATATATATATACATATATATATGTATGTATATATATATATATATATATATATATATATATATATATATATATATATATATATATATATATATATATATCAGATGGATATGCTACGCTTAGCGATTGTGATATGTTGCTGCTTACAACTGTGCTGACGCTGCGCTCGAGAATTACATCATTTGAGGGCGTTGATTGCTATAACCTTGATAAACATGATAGATTATTTGGAGTGTAAACGTGACTTTGTGATATCCCCTCATCTACAATATGTTCCATTGTTGCTTATTTAAGCGGCACTGCAAGAAGCGTTTGATTCTATTTCGCCGTGGTCTCTTTATATCGATTGTTCAAGCACGGTATCATAAACCCAACATTATATGCCGTGTTCCCAATGCGAGTATTATCGTCTTCCCGCTTTCAGCCAGCATTCGACCGTGTTCATGAATAACATGATTCAAGTAAAAACACAAACTTCAAGAACCATTAACACATTTTAATGGTTCCTTCGCGGTGGTAACGACACAATGTATCGTGATTGTAGTTTACGATGTTGTTTGTCCAGTGTCATGAATATCCCTAAACTCCGGCTTTACCGTAATGATGGCAAGGTACACAGACTTACAAAGGACAATCCTCCGCGTTAACGATATATTAAAAAGCAACAGCATGCATTACCTTGCGCCAGGTTATACTACTCTGCATAGCCCTTTGATATACATAAAAATATTTGATATTTTTAAATATATTTGCATCGTATTTTGCCGGAGTCCGTCTCTCTTTTTTTGATATTTGGTCGTTTTCAGCGTCATGTGACCGATCGAACACAACAGCTATTTGCTGTTGCATTGGTTGTTGCTTGTGTAACGTAACAGTCTGGACGGTGTGAGCTTGTTCAAATTTTCTGATAAGACTGATCAAAAGAAACGACGGACTGGCTAGGTGCTACGATCGCGAGACAAATGTCGAAATGGTGGTATGCCAAATAATTGTTGGTCACGTATACTTGGTTCATTGTATCACAGATTAAGACTTGCTGCCCTCCACTACAATGAAAAAAGGGCAAGAAACCAGGCGGCAACAGAAGCTGGGGATCTAGCCTTCAGGCTGTAAGCAGGGACATGTTGTCACAAACAAAAGTAGCAACAAAGGCAGCATTTGGTGAAAATTTATACGTATATGTACAATGTAAACAATAAAAAATTCAATTACCATGGGGATAAGAGGCTATATGGAGATATGGTAAGACCTATGGCTTGTCAGATTTCTGTTATGATTCCAGAGAATGTGGAATGCCTGATGGCTGAAATCTTGCTGATTTGCTATAAGACAATCCCGCCCAAGACAGAAACACCACCTCCAATATGTGCAGATGCGGTGTAACCAGATCCACAACTGGCCATTGAGGAGCACTAGAGTGGGCTCCGCGTGTATCAAGACAACTTAGGTGAATGGAGGGTAGAGGAATCCTTGATAGTCTGATCTTCTGCCCCAGATAGCCCCAACAGCACTGAACAAACTGTATACAGTATATCTATAACGCCAGTAAAATAGCCATGTGACTTTGTTGATTCATCCATGCTCAAATGGCCTTTTTGTCATACCCTTTTCAGTAAGTATATGCAATTGTTAATAATTACTGCAAGCATTTGTTCATACTCTTCACCTTTGTACCAAATTATCGGTCATATGCCCGTATTGTTGCCTGTGGGAGCTATATGCCACTTGCAAGATCCAAGGGTTCACACAGATTGGCCTGAGACCAGGACGCTTGGTTATGCAACAAATTCGAATGGGGCTGTTTTCTACGGATGTCATTACTCAAGGAATCTCTACTATTGTTTGAATGTAGCCACACAAACACCTGTAACATAATATAGAGATGCGGATATAAATGTATGCCATTAGTAATGGCATATTGTATGGAAAATATGATAAATTTATAGCAAATTAGACACTGACCATGATAATAATACCATAAACTTCATTTCCATAAGTCAAGCTATGCATTATTTTATGGGCTAACTGATATTCATAAAAGAAAACAGCCGTTGTACTTGCAGTCCTGTAAATGTTCCAGAATTAACGTATATCAACTTTAGCCTACGTTATATTCAGGTGCATCTCTATTTATTAACAGCAGCTTATCCGAAATTAGTTGTAGTTTATTTGCAGTTTGTGTCAAGGAGCTTTTACTTACACGGTACAACTTTTGTAAACATGAATCCTTGCAGCCACATGATGAGTTTTTTGGGATATATCTCGCGTCGGCTGTCTGATATGGAACGTGGTCTGCTGCAAAGTTTTGTTGTATTCTATTTGCTTTGTGTTGACATCTATTAAAACATTAATATAAATTTGGTAGATAGATAAACTTCTGTGACTATGGTGTTAACCAGGCTCCCACCAACTCAATGGTCAATATACATCACATGATTTAACTTATATTATTCAATCGATTACAATAGCTTTGGATTGTTTGTATTAAAACACATAGTAAGAGTAGGAAAGTATGTTCAGGAAAAGAGGGTTCATACGTTGTTTGTAAAATGTATGGATTAACTTCTCTCGCTACATATCAACACATATATGATAAACTGGTGCATAAATACAATCCGACATAACGTACTAATCTTTGTTCTATGGCCGACTTATATCCAGGGCAGGATGACCCGCGTAAGTAAGACTCACAGACGCAGGAGTGGCATAGACAGAATATGTTCTTTTGGGTTATATTTCCCTAATCTGGCGAAACAAATGACATGATTTTTCGGCGATAGGCACTTTAATAATAGGATCTATGACATTGGAGACACACCACACTTCTGCGCTCAGTCAATTACCGATGAAATGTAATACCCAGGGGCCTGTACAATATCACCAATATCTATCCGTGTATGGATTAAGTTATCCATCAGTTTACCTTTATAAATGGTCGATATATAGCAGCTCACGACAATAGTTTTACCGAAGCATGAGACGGCTTATAAATAGGCAATTCATGGGTGGCTTGGCACCTCCTCGAGGTCCGTCGGGTATTTGTGTCATCGAATGGCCAACTACATCACCCTTATATGTATCCTGATACCCCCTAGACAGTTAACATGGATATAAGATCAGATACATCATACACAGGCTCGGCAAATGGCTCAAACAAGGGGCAACTAATTACCCGTTGACGATAGCAGATTTACTCACGATAACATATTTGCTCAATGGTAGACATGTTTTTTCCAACTGGTTAATAAATTGTGATTCAAGTTTGACGTGCGACAGTAAAGTTTATACAAAGCCATTCTGGGCCACCTCGACTTTGCATATTTTTTAGGTTGAAATGTGCTGCATGATTGCTTCTGCGACCATGCCTACATCAGACATGATGAGGATAGCAAGAGCATTGTCAAATAATAATATGACGAGGAGTCTACTGATGGGCCGCGTTATTGCATCTCTGACATGCTGTTATTTGCGTGGTAGATATGCGTCTACGTCTCACTATTTTAAGTGATAATAAAAATCAAATAATCATAAAGCGGCCATTTATGCCTTATTATGTTACCTTGCATTCGTGTACTGTCCAACAAATACTTTTTAAACAAAACGGCGTGAATAAACCATGACAACTACACCTGTATGCATGTATTTGCTGTGGTAATATATATATGCAGAATGCAATTTATCTCTGCCGGACCAGAGCAGGCTGTAGACTATCTATGTAGTGATGTGTTTGTCTGAAATGTAACCATTTCATATTAAAAATGTAGAAGTATTGACTGAAAATTGCAAATGATAAAACATCACCGTTTAGGTTGCAAACTCGCCGTCTCACCACCACATATTAACAGTTATATAATGCCTAGACAAATGATATGTCCTCATTGATGATCATTATATTTCTAGGCAATTATAATTCAAGTCCATTCCGATCATAGTAATGGAAAACAGTAACTGTAACGCGGTCATTCAGTTAAAACTTAAATTGCTATCATATAGGAAAGTATTTTAGCGTGCAAATTCCGTGCTCTTAGTAAGAGACGAAACATTCAATCAATTAAAGCTTGGGAAGAACAAACAGCCGAGTTATCGCGGCTTAGCATAGTTCGCCTACATTTCACGGTTGTAGCCTGATGTTATCTGGTTCATGCTGCTTGTGAAATGAAGTTACGTTTATACTTTTATATCGCTGGCACGACCCAACAATAACATATACATTCTGGTATTGTCTTATTATCCCAATCATATTCATGAAAATAAGCCCCACAAAAATTGATTATTCCAATATTTTGAATACCGCAGAATCCACAAAGCCATTTATTTTGTAACGTGTCAGCATCAACGTATACCTTTTAGCTTATGTGTAGTGTCTTACCGATGCCGTACATAATACAGTAGGGACCGTTTTGCACAATCGCTATTTAAGTCTGTGTGCGTTTGACTGAGAGTTAGACACACACACACGCACACATCACACACGCACTCTAACACACACACTCAAACGCACACTCAAACGCACACACACAAAAGGAAACTGGGACTGATCATATGCACGAGGAATTGATCACTCATTGACTATCATTTTAGTTATCTTTAATGGGCTTATTGCATGTTTCCCAGATACATGTTGTCGTATCTCATACGCGCGATAGACCATCATTAGAACTCTCTTTAAAGAGAGCTTATGCGTATTTTCTTAACGCTAGCTGTACACGTATACCACATGTGATGTCAGCGATGCACAATTTATCTCACGGGAGGTCGTTGGTAGATGCGTTTTATTTAGTGGTTACCTGACTCCGGATATTCTACAAGAGATGAGGTGTACGAAGCTTAGATAGAGTGATGGATTATCTCTGATTAATGTATGAAGCCAAACGGCATCAGTGCGTTGCGATGAAGGGAACTGGATGTAGACAACATGATTAAAATCTCCATGATTAAATAACATGAGCGTCACTCAGCTCCGCAAATAACAGAGCGCGACAGTAATGATGACCCATGAGGTAACAAATGGAGGACGATGAGAAGAGAACCAAACTTACCCTGAACACAATGCATCACTGTAGTTACTGTCAGATGAAAGAATTCTATGCTAGTCCGAGGGGATCCATTATGTTGCCCTATGATTATTCGATCTCATGCCTGGGTCTTGTAGAAGACCCCGGTAGAATATCCCGGTCATAATATGCATAGGATTTCATTTAATTGACTGCCCAGGCAGGAATACATAAATCGTTGAACATGTAATTATCTGCGCTTTTCAAGTGCTCTTTCTTGCTATGGTACTGATGGTACATTCATAAGTATAATAACATGGTGTATGATGTGGTTGCTATTCAACTTCAAGTAGAGCAATGCATCATTATGCGAACAGACCTCGCTTAGTGTTTGCTAGATCTGCATCGTGTTCCATTGTGGTTGAAATCTCACTCCGAATCGGTTTATTGACAGCCTTTTGTTCACACCCCAGTATACTACGTCCAATCCTAGATTAGAAAGCTACATGCCGCTGTACATTATTCATGTAAAACCACTCTTGTCATTTGGCTCTATTACCACGCGGCGGACAATGAAACATAACGGGTATAACCTGAACGGAAAGCATGCTTAACGATACCCATGATAGCGACAGCAGTATAGCTGTTTTTTGCTTTTCATTAACCGAAAATTTTGACATGCAAGTGTCACCACCTTGTTTTTTGTTTTAATGACTCCAGGAACCTTACCGAAAGAATTCGTATGATTGTAGAGGTGTTCGTGTACACAGCAAAAACAGCACCGAAAGATATCAATATATGTTTCATTTATTGTTTGGATGCGCTTGTTCTGAAAAGCACAGCAAGTGTGTTATATTTCCCGGAACCATAGTCGTGTCATTATCGCAGGAATCAGATATCGACGGCCTCAGCAAATACCTGTAATCGTAATGTGCATTAAACCATATTTGTATTGCACGATGCCCATCTGCAGCCGTACATCATTAGTAGAACAATCGTCCGAGTCAATTAAATGGCAAGTTGGTTCTGCTAGATCATTCAAGCACCATTATCGCATAGTTGGTGGCTGAATTGAAGCTATTCAAATCTACGCGTGATTCAGTCATTGATTTTTTTGGACTTCTAGAAAAATGTTCAAGAGTTATTGTCATATCCTTAGAACTATTATCAGGAAGGTTACAAAATAAAGCTACATTGCATTACCATCGAGATCAAATGATCCTTCGGTTACTAATTGCATTCTCGCATGCAAATAAACGAAAGTAATGTGATCACTCAAAGTGCAATTATTGTCAACCGGTCTGTAAATTGTGCTTTTATTCTGCTGGATACTCTAAACCGAGCAACACCTTACGACAGATACTTTGCTCCAAAATATATCTATCTGCTCCAATGAACTGGCTATACAAATTAGTTAAACACGCGTTACGATACGATAAGGATTTTAAGCCTACGGTCGTAATGGCTAGCATCACATTGGTGGCTTTAATATATCTGTCTGTACAAAGAGCACTTGTGTTGCTGCTAGGTTTGTTAGCTATGGCTACATTGATTATTACGTGAAATCACGATGCTTTAGATCCAGCTCGTTGATGCTGCTGTTTTCACAGGAAATATGTTGAATACAACCAATACATGAATAACTTATTACTAGACGATTTCCGAACTCTTCCTACTTTACTCGCTTCCTAACCGTGTATTCGAAATGGCGTGAAACGTTTGAAAATAACCCAGGATTCATCAATCACTGCCTCTATCATTGCTTTGATGAATATTAATAGCAATAGCAGTCCCCTGATAAAAAGGCAATGACTCATTGCGGGTATTAGCAGTGATTCTTGTGTATTTCTATAAAATGTGAATAATGGCAGGTGAAGTGGCTAGTGTCTTAAGCTATGCTGGCAGGGCACCACGAATACTTACCAGGCTTGAAGGAATGTTACGCACAGATGGGGAAGAAATCTACATCTGTCTAGACAGTGATATGGAAATTGTCCCACTTAGGCCACCATTTACGACTGATATTATTTTTGAACGACATATTTATGTATATTCATTCAAATTCATGGCTTAATGCAACCGCGTAAGGTGCGTGATCGTCGATTTATGCTACGAGACCCTAGGGCACTGGGGTCAAATATTCGGCACCCCCGAATACTTAAATCCATGTACGGGTTGGTGACAATATCCATTTGTGCTGTTATATTAACATGGTCATCTGTAGCACCATGATATGGAAATTTTCAATATAGGCCACCATTTACGACTGATATTATCAGTGAACGACATATTCATGTATATTCATCGGCGTCACGGCTTAATGCAACCGCGGAAGGTCATGAGATAAAATGTCGATTTATGTATATAGTGAAAACATTTAAATAGGCACTTCAATCATCAAATATATATATATATGAGCATGCAATATAACCCATTATTTATCTATTTCTATATACATATAAATAAGTACACATATATATATCTATATATATATATATATATATATATATATATATATCCTATAGATATAAATAGAAATATAGATATTAATCTATATAGATATCTATATATATATAAATATATATATAAAATATATATATATAAATATATAAATATATCAAATGTTATTTATGCGTCTTAAGTAACTTTGATAATGTACTACATCCGCCAGGAATCCAGTACATATGTGCTCCCCGGTCCAGATTATCATCTCGTCATTTGTAATAAAGACTTCTATCAGCTCCAGGGTTAGTGCCATCTGGGATTCGATATAACCTAATATATAGAGCCTCGCAGTCACTAATAGCATTTTATCGTTGTCGAGAATTATACATACGTATTTAACTTCCTTTCAATGTCACGAAAAGCTTTTGTAAGACGGAGACGATACTACACACAACGATGTTGACTACAGGGCATATTGTTGAGAAAATTATCTACAACAGGTCTTTGTTTTTGCCAAATGTACTATAAGATAGGTTGTCAGACGGGGTCAAATTCAACCAGTGAGTCGACTCAACCTGTGTCTGTAATCATGTGCCAAACACTCTGTGCACGATCGGTCCAGAAGTTGGCAACTGCCTTTCAAGTCCTAGACATTATGGTCTTTATATAAAATCATAACCATTCCGCTACTGAATATTGTTTGTGAGTCCAAATATTAACGAATGTACACTTATAACAACCACCCCAAATGTACTTCCTAACTGTGTTAATCTTCCGAGGTCAAAAAGATGGCTTCAACTTACCTCTCCGCCGACTATGCAGCTTTTAAATATGATGCACACTTTGATATTTGGATGTGCCGAAAAAGCGAGAATAATCGATTAGATATGAAAATTATTCATTGATCCCTGAATATAAATTCACGGAGATATCCCGGAATTTGTTGTGATTCGGGCAATCTATCTGACAAACCTAGTCTGAAAGAGCGGCAAGTTGAGTAAAGCCATACACTTGCATAATTTATGTTGTAAGATGCACCGTCGACTGCGTTCTATCCAAATGTTTCCCCAAGTAGAAAATCAATACTCATAATGGATAAAAGGGGGCTCATTGTATAGCTTGCACACCATTTGCTCGCGCATTGACTCGAGTATTCTAAGCCATGTTTCTACATCACCTGCCAATTACATAAATAGAAGATTTTAACAGATGCCTTGCAACAGCGAGGGATCTGAATAATACCACCGCTGCCAATATACAGATGTTCTTGCTTTGCTTTTAAACAATAACATAGAATATTGGGAGTCTTCATAGGGCTCCATATGTAATGTGTGATAGGCGATTTGGGGCTACCCAGCGCAAGGCCAATTCAACTATTAGAATTGACACATTGAGATGCACAGAGTCTTGTTTGTTGATATTACTGCGTTTAAGTTGATCATAATACGGGATTGAAAATTTGTGTTTGAAGGCTGAATCATGACTTATTTAAATTGCGGAAACCCCCAGTTCATTTAACATGCGCGATCGAATAGTTTATTGATATTGTAGGCGGGCGCTGCAATAATTTTGTTTTGTCCTAGAACTGATAACACAGCAAGAAAGTAACAAAAGATTGCTTAAATGTTGAGGGTTAAAACATAGAATGATACGCCGGATGATTAAGCATTGCAACTGTTCAGAGCTAATGACCTCATTGCCGTTAATAATTTCTTAGTCATATTGATGCATGTGTACATTCATAACGGGCAAATAATCGTATATTATGTCGTTCTGATGAATCGGTATCAAAAATACATGCCTGAAAATATTCCAGGAACTGATTTTGCATTTATTGATCATACAGGTACATCTAACTCGAAATGTAATGCGTTTGACTAAAAATGGATGACGAAGATGCGTCTTATATCATGTCTAAGGTATTTGGAAATACGATCGACCTCATCGAATCATCACCTTGTTCAAATATCTTGGTGTTGAAGGATAGAACAACCAATCACACGTTTGTTGGAACAGGTCAAGTTTGCTGCATAATGGAAGCTATGATTAGTTAATAATACAAAACTTGTTAAATGGTACCCGTGTATGTTATTAGTCATATATATGACATAACAATCTAGAAGTCTTGTGCTAACAGACCAGTCTGATAGTGGCTAATGGCAGCCTTGGTATGGACAGTAACAAGGTAGCACATGGCTATTATGCACGTGGTATCTAGCTTAGTAAGCACGGTGAAGTTCGAGGGAGATACTGAGTTACATCTATCGATGTATCATTTTTGATAACCAGTTTGTATTGTAGGTGAGTTCATCAACAGCTTTACGGACTCCCTCAGGTATTTAAGTCGCATCAAGTTCAATCAGGCTAGAGACCAGTTAAAAGCCGTTTTCAAGAGGTTGTTCAATCTAATATTTATAACTGTACTTATTTTAGAAATAACTATATGCATGCATACGATATAGCATCATATAGGTTACTGGGTAGTGTAGCAACCGAAAAACCCATTAATTTGTTCCGTATCGTTGGGTATTTATTCGTCTTCTTCCAAATTGACATGATGCAATTGTTATCCTGGGAACATTTAAGTAAATTCATATTTGGCGTTTGCAGCACTGGTATATTATGAAGATGGTTGGTAGAGTACGTAATTCTTGCCATTATTTCATTTTCCTATGGAGGTTCGTTTCCACTTGCATACGAATGTTCAATTTTGTATGACCCTATTGCTAGAATATCATAAATGTTGTCCATTTTCTGGGTAATTACTCATCGAGGTCAGGAATAACATTGATGTTACGTAGATCCTGAACAAATTGATGCCATTTAAACTGTATTGCCCAAAACAGTTCCGGTGAGCAAGAGAATCGATTGATTATGACGTGCTATACAAATATTGTTGTTTAATATTGAAGAATATTTGGCTTATTTCTGTCATCTCATAGCAGTAAAACTGCTTTATCTATGAGACAGTGATATGACACATGGAATTCGCACGTTTCCTGAATACCAAACTTTATTTAAAAAATACATGAAACATAAATCCAATATTAAATGGCTGATCACTTTTCGGTGAGCAATGTCATTATGTCTAATAAATTCGGCAAAATGAGTAACACGTGCCCAGTATATTTTTTTTACACAGGATGTCGTCCACTCAATATATATCACTTTCTATACGGCGCATAATCAACAGGCGCAGGTATTCAGGTGTTACTTTTCTCTTTATGCATGATCAATGTGGTGCTGCTGATACGATGCATACACAATCAGCCATTATTCTTTATAGGTATGAGATATACTTACGTTTATACAGTGCAAGTTTCCATATAACACACTAGCATAAGGGAGACTAGTTTCAACTGCGAGTTGTTGTTTCAACTGCTCTAAGGTTTCATTACTATCGATTGAATCACCGCCCAACGCATATGCTTATCAGCCTTGCATCGTTGTGATGGAATGTCAAGATCGGAAGCTGTACCGACCCGCTTGGAAGCAACATGCGTGAGTTTGTTAAGTCTTGTTAGCTACTATATCTCACCGAAATAACTCTTAAAGATATGTCATTGGAGAGAGCCATCTAATACGAATTATATTTGGTGTTACACCGAAGGGTAGTCCACTCATACCGCCAGCGTGTAACATGTAACATGTGAATCCGTCGGCTTGCTGGTCATATATGATTGCAATTTAGTAGGCGTAACTACTTCTTCATATTTCGTCAATTTGCGTATGCTAGCACTCGATCAATTAAAAGCCCGTCTTTAACTAAATAGTACTTTAAACATACCATCTGTTTCAAAACCCAAAATGCAGCCTGGAAATAAAATATGTTTCAATGCTGACTAATGTCTATCCTACCTTGAACATCCGACATCTACCCAATCTCTCTCTATCATGATGAACTCTGGATTATGAGCTCTGTACCGACGGACAGCGTAGGAAGCACAGCTTAACACGATCGGCTTTTGTTTGTCAATGATATTGGAGATGTTTATATTTATGATAAGATGAAGGCAGTTCCATGGCTTACCTTGACCAATATAAGGCTGGTATTCAGCTCAATCCTTATCACGAGGTATGGCAGGTATGTCGAATTCACAACAGATACGGCAATGAATAGGATATGCATGCTCTTTCCGCGATCTCAACTAGCACACCAGATATTGCGATTTTCGTAGCCCTACCCATATTGATTTAGCAAAATAGTTCATATCAGACAGCATTGCGATGACAACTATGTTAAGCACCCTGAATTATATTTACGCAATGACTGTTCTTTGCAAATAAACTTTCCCCTTATCAACATGAAGGTGAAACTAACAAACGGATTGATTATTTACTATATTAGAATAATTCATTTTCTTCTACTGTTTTTATTACACTGCACTGGGTATATATACAAAAAACATAAAATAGAAACACCATTTCCACAACTTTTCACTGCAGATGTTGATATCATCCAAATTATGAAGGAAAAGCAGGCTTTGTCATTATGACTACGTAAAATAACAGCCGACATTGCTGCAGTTGAATTATAAGATTAAGACGATTTTTTATGAGCGTGAAGGGCAATTGGCAGCGTTAACAAGAGCTACATTGTGTGCGGTATCAGAGAGACGGACTCAATTGGCACTGAACACACATTTACTGTACACACTGTAGCATATATATATATATATATATATATATATATATATATATATATAACATATATATATATATATATATATATATATATATATATATATATATATATATATATATATATATCTATATATATATATATATATATATATATATATATATATATACACCAATTGTCAAAGACACCATTCGTAAATGTGTCTCGACGCCAATTTGTTCATCGTAATGGATAATTGAGTCGACACTTGGTTCATCGGTATAGGAATTGAATTGTCCGCACGTGCAAATGACTCAATATTGCGAGTCGTGTGTCTGACTTGCTTATTATCTGTTCTCCATTGCTAAATTACTCGTGCTTTGGAGCGAAATCACCGTCTTTCCTTAGATTAATTGACGCTGCATCAAAATTACTGTCATCCTGATTAGGCTAATACGCTTATAATAGTAGTTTTCCAATTTGAAAGGTCAACACTGCAGTTTTTAATGTTTGCTTGATACGAAATGATGAATAAATCCCCCTCGTCATCTATTAACATTCAACATGGTCCATTACGAGAGAACAAGATGGTGCACAGCTCGCATAGTGTGAACCAAGTTTATTATTCAAACAGGGATTGTAATAAATCGGAGCATATATGCCAAATTTTGATTGAGGGACACCACATTTAATACTGCTACATTCAGATTTAGTTTCTATCAATTGGACACGTTTGTATAGCCATCTTTTTCAAAGTGCCGATAATAGAAAACACCCTCGCCAGTGTGCTGATAAGTGATATTTATCAAAACTAAGCTCTGGATTCTGTGGTGCATACTCTTGTTAAGCCATAGCTTATGTGCCGATGTGCGATAACTACAGGATGTAGGCAGCTCTTTTTCGTATACAATTTAGAAATATATATTAAATATTCAAAACTCGCTTAGTGGGACTGCTTAGTGTCTAGGTACTAAAAGTTAAACATTAGGTCGACGTTACGGATGTAAGCAGGTAATTTATAGTACGACACGCCTTGTGTCATTGGGCAGTAGCATTAAATTTCATGGAACATCGAATGAGTTAAAACTAGCAGTTCTCGTTAACCAAAGAGGTCCGAAATTTCGAGGTTACAGCTTTGAAAATGTACCGAGTGAACATCAAAGTAATGTGTGGCATCATCCCAATACCAACAATTCTGCTTGTTCGTGATATTGAATGGAAATACTGGACGTCATGCCAAGGTTGGAATGCCGTTAGTGATCAGGGGGTCCTTTAATCGCAGTAAAAATGAAACGTCTCTTACTATTGGTTCTAATGAACTTAGCTTGCGACACATACTGCGAAAAGCAACCTGTATATTCCATCTTGAACCTCCTTCCTTATGCAAGCCATGCGATTACATCAGCAATGGGTACATTGAGGTTCTTCTTGGAACCGTTTCGAATACTTTCGTCTTACATTGATTACACTAATGTAGAGTGTTCAGACTGAGTTTGGTTCTTCATTCGCCATATTGCTTCCTTTCCCTTATGTTTGATTCATACTGCCTCCGCTGTTACAGAAAAGAATGGCGCTCAGGTAATACATTTGTCCGGTCTGAGCCCTCGGGTATTAAATAATGCTGGCTATAAATATAGGTATATGCTTGCGACGAACGACATAGACTCGCTATTTATGCTTTGTAGCAAAAAGGTGCATGCGTGAATTTCCCACTGCATATTGCAAGTCTTTCTGTTAGCCAGCCTTCACCCGCTAGGTAGTAAATTTCATCCGAATATTCCAATTAAGGAATTGCAATAACAATGCAAATACCAACAACAGCCCTTGCCACGCATCTCACATACATTCTGGCTATGCATTTTTTTTCCAACTGGTGCATGACTGTTATGTACGTGTAGTAAATTGGTATGGAAAATCAGCATCTCTCTGATATAGCCAATGTTGATACGCTATGTTATACGCTTTTTCCAAAGCATGGTCCGACAATGAAAGTGTGTCGAAGAACAGGTGTGATATTATAGCTGCATCATTTGTGTTTTTTTGTAAATAGGGATATACATTCCCGGTGAAATAGAGTTGTACCCCTATTTCGTCGGAGCAAGCCAGTACATTATTCACTGAATAAACTACACACTGACTACACGGGGCCCTGAATTGGTGCTCTCACTAAGCATCTGCCTCTTCACCATTATTAGCTATTGCCTACTTGTACTGTGAATTAATACTACTACCTGTTAACTCTCATTGCATGTCATTTGTAGTCAGAGATTTACCTTCTAGTATAAATGTGGAGTGTCATATAACGCCAGGGAATAAGCTAGAAAGGTCGTTATGCAAACCACTTATAATCAACATGGAATCATAGGTAGCCTGAATAGAATGGCGAAATACATCTTAATAAACACCGATATCTCACTTGTGGTAATGACTATTGGCTCACTGTACGAAGCCCAGTGCCTATTAGTTTTCACCAAACGCGCTTGACGTCCGCCAGTTTTGAAGATATCCGCGATAATATAACGATATCATTGCCGTAGTCTTGTTTAATACGTCCGATTACTAGGTTAGCGCTGTGAAGTGACAGGTGCATGATCTGCCATGTAATATATTTGAGACAGAGAACCAAATTAACCAATGCTTATGTAAATGCTGCATACGTGGCATCTACATGAATTGCTTGCGCATGGCGTCATGTAACCGCCAACCCACTGCGTGTCATTTCATTTCACTTCATGTAGAATTGATAACCTGTAGCTGACCTTTGTTGAAATAGCGAACGCTGCAATCTTTGTTATTTTATGAGCCCATATATCTGTAACAACGAATGTAAGCATAATGAACCTCTCCCCTGGGGAGGATTATTTCTGCATCATTGCTATTGCAATTAACATGTTAACAATTATCTGCAAAATAATAACCGCACAGAAGATACAGCGGAATGAGCTGATTACAAAGGTACACAATTGTTACTCAGATTTTGCTTCTTATTATAATAGCGCTTAGTTTCAAAGCAGTGTAATCATTTAGATTCAGATCGACTACAATGACATTTATACAACTTACTGGATTAGAAAAGTCTTGTCGTTACTGCCCTGTTGGAACCGCCTTCATGGCAAGATATTCGATATTATATGGTCTTAACAGTTAAGCACGTATCTCAAATTGAATAGAAAACAAAACACAAGAAAACGATTCAATACATAATTTGCAAATGCAGCACACAGAAAGACGGCGAATTATGGAATTCTGCAGTCGATGAAGTCAACCCATCTCGCAATAAATTATATGCATGGTTCTTTGGCATTTATATCTTATCCAGGTCAACCGATTGCATTATCGCTGGGCGACGTTATTGCTATCTTAGTCTACCACCACTCCACTGGCTAGGATCAGGGTAGAACAAACACTAACACACACACACGCACTCACACACACACGCACATAAATATATATGTATATATAAATATATATATATATATATTAATATATATATATGTATATATATAATAATATATATATATAAATGCATATACATATATATATATATATATATATATATACATATATATATATGTATATGTATATATATATATATATATATATATATATATATATATATATATATATATATATATATATATATATATATATATCTCGCATTATTATATATCGCATATTCCCAAACTTTGAAGGAACCGTGTATCACATAAGTGTTAGTGTGCATTTAAAACTTATCTTACCCTGTATGCAAGGGATATTTCCCATGGAGTCAAAGCGAAGGACACACTTTGCAGATGGGGTTGACAGTATTTGCAATCTTCCCGTATTATATCAGGAGTTACTTAGTTTATCAAGCGAGTGTTCTGATGCTTACAACGTAGCAGTACATAAAACCGATCGTATCTTGAGCATCAACCAGACTTTACCGACGCCATATGTGCAAATCCTCGAGTCTGGTGGATACAGACTGATGGTGTTCGTTGATTATCGGCCAGACCGCGTAGAATTAGGGATGCAGATTGGTTTATGTATATGCCATGCGTCGCTGATCCCCATGCCTACGAGAGACATACAGGGAAAACGTGTTCTGACAGTTTAGCAAATAATCAATTTATTTTCTAGCTCTATGATAGCAATCGTTCAGGGCTTACATCTTTTGGCTTAGTATGCAAATAAGCATATCCGGCGGCGTCAGTGCTATTTGCTGTGATATCAATATTTGCTTACAGCGTAGGACCAATCCTGTTAAAGAATGCACTGGCTTCGAACCATGCCGGGTGCCCCTTCTCTCCTTCACACATCAATTGTTGAATGAGGCATTGTTCATTTCCAGCAGATGACACTAATCGCCGAGTCTCAGAAATGCTATTATTTCAAGAGTATTAGTGAACACGCTGTTGTCTGTCACAGATCCGACAAATACCATGTTATCGATTTTTTTTCTCGGGCGATCATTTTGCTTTCGAGGATATGATGTATTCGATAAATTAAATACAAGCTAATTCCTTATTGGACGGAGAGTTGATGTACTGCATTGATAAGCATAAAGTAAGCGTGACGATAAGTAGATTCAATTTATCGTAAATGGACAATACTTCGTCTGTATCTCCCTGTATCGAAGTTTACAATTAGTTCTTGCCAAGCACCGTGCATGACATATTACCTAAATGTGTTCATGATGTATGGTAGACATTATATTGCATAAAACTATTTCATCCGCTGTAATTATTCGGCCAGTGCATAACTGTATCTTTACTATTCTTTCAAACAATAGATATTGTTGACTTAGATAGCCGCTTGTGTGAGGCCAATTAGTTCTTGCAACGCCTGTTTTTATTCCCGAGGAAATAAAATTGTAATTAATTAATCAAGGCAAGTGAATAACGCATTTCAGCGCGGATTCATACTGCATCGAATTCGGGGGTCATTGAGGTTTGTGCAGCATTGCCAATAATTTATTATCAAACAAGTATCCCTGTTAAAATGGTCCGTGGACGCATTTCTACATCCTAGACTGGCCATTTTAATATCAAGGTTTATCAGGACCAAGGCAACCATTCCATGTGTCGTAACCTTCGACGGAAAGTTAATACCCGGTAATCATACATACTTTCTATACCATATATACTGACTAGCATCTGACCAGCAGCGACACTCAATCACTTGCTCTCTCTACCCGTCTTGCCCGCCGTTCATCCGCCAGGGTATTTAAAAGCTACACGGATGACACGAGAGTGAGGCAGGGAGCAATCGTATATGTGCATACATGAGTGGACATAGATATATGATCTTATTAGTAATCATCATCATCGTCATTATCGACATCATCATAATTATCATCATCATCACCGTCATTATCATCATATGTGTTTAAAGGCACCTGGGCTGGCTGACGACTCACAGCATTTGCTTCATTTCCACTCAATAGCTTCAATAGAGTTAATGCAAAGTTTTATGTGACATTGCACAAGTGATACATGCTCATTATCGCGTAGCTTATGAAGAATGAGCATACGCGATGGTACTTATGATAGGTTATATAAAGCTCTACGATATAAATACGTCTAAGGCTAATATATAACTTCGTATTTGCCCATCGCTACCCAGCGCAAACATGATCCCAGATAGGGTGTAGTTATTTCGCTGTGCCAACCATGTCTCAGGAAGATGGTCTAATAAGCACACAAATGGCCTAATTACTATTTGCTGATGGCCTTGGGAGTGCTTCCTCGAAAAGTGATTTTGGTAAACCATCACAACAGCTCATTTTCATTAAGGATTATCTCGAACTATCGATATTATCTTGCTTCCTCTTATCAATACATTGTACCCAACAGGTGGATAGACATGCTTAATTGTGTCACTGAATCATCCTATTATGTCATATGGATCGACGGTTATCAGTTAATGACCAGGTCTGGATATATAATGCATTTGCTAGCGCAGTTTTAGCACTTGATCTGCATAAATATATCGATATATATATATATACGTGTATGTATATATATATATTAATATATATATGTATATATATATGTACATATATATATATATGTACATATATATAAATATATATATATATATATATATATATATATATATATATATATATATATATATATATATATATATATATATATATATATATATATATATATATATATATATATATATGCATGCATATATACAAATATGTTTCACTGTCTGTTTTATATCGCACCTTAGGGTGAATGGAAACTTGGCCAATTAGTCACGTTTTTCGATAGCTTCTATTCAGAGCAGATTGCATGTGAGTACATCTTCTACATTTACACGGCATCGAAGGACGATTCAATCAGTTATCTGCAGAGATGTGGGTCAAGTGTAGATTGTTCTTGCTACTTGTCACAGAAAAATACCAGGATTCGAATGAATGTGTCTGAATCCGGTGCATGTTTTCATATTTGATTCAATACATTGCCAGACGTAACCGTGAGATGGTTTCCTAATCAAGTTAAGGTTAACACCGCAAAACTATTAATGGGCGTCAATGGCTCCACTTAGCAGATAATGGCACCATCTGCCTTTGTCAGATTTTGAGCCGTTTGAGTTGCTTGTTCTAAATATTGTCAAGCTTTTGTTCCGACAGCAGCACCAAAACCAGGCACCGCGAATAGGCATTTGTTTAAATTTCGGTTCATGCCCATCTCACTTTGCTGAAAAAATGCATGACCCAACACCTTAGCCCAATATGTTTCCGCACTGCTGTATATGAACTTATTTATATATAAATACATATATATTTATATATATATATATATATATATATATATATATATATATATATATATATATATATATATATATATATATATATATATATATATATAATGAGTTTATCTAATGCGTACCTTTAGAAACAATATAAACCAAATTACCAGAGCTAGGTAGTCATTAACAACCTGACAACAACGTAATACGCCGACAGGCAGCACTGGTCGACAATCTGCGTAATATGAGCCGAGCAAGAAGCAGGATCTCAGCAATGTATCATGGTTAAATTAAAACAAATTCAATAGCGTTATAACATCTAGCGATGACAGGGTTACCAATATAAATTATAATATATCCACTTTGCGAAAACCTATGTTGGCGATTAACCCTTGCAATAGGTTAACGTTATTCGACTGGTCACTCCTCATTTGACTATGAATGCCTCCCCTGTGTCACAATATCGCGTTTTCTGAAGAATTATCACATATATTTGCTTCTATTATGACCCATAAGCAACGCGTCATATCTCAACCTCAGTGAAGGGAAGCTAGTCCAGTAGAGCTCTGAAAAGCTGTTTATATGACTACATTGTAAGCGGTGTCTACTGCTCCAATTGATTATGACAAGCACTTAAGATCATAAAATTAATGGAAATAATAATAAAAATATTAGTAATAATAATGATAATCAAAATGATAGGCTTCCGATCCCTGTTGATTCCTACACATAGTCCGTTCCAGCCTTGTTTTTTAATGTATAACAACGCTTGTGTACTGTGCGCTACCCGTCAGCACCTTGTGTAACATTTGCGATGCTAGATAATTGTGTTACAGGCGCTTTTATATTACAAACACAGTTGCATTGACTGCAACATACCAACTAATCTTAATTGAGATTCCTTGAAGTTCCTTGGTGACAATCTTTTACCAAAACAATGTTATCGTACTTATTGCTATCTATAATAAGAGGATCGAACATTTGATTTCCACAGGCCTATCCTGCAAGCCACCATAGGCCTTGTGCCCTATCTGCGGAGTATCTCTCCAAACTGACTGTATACTATCGCCAGGCTTCATAAAGGAATAATAAAAATCCTCCTCGAGTTTTACAATCTGAGCATCACATCATGGATTCGTAAAACGATGTATAAATCACGCGCAATATGACAGTGTCATTACATTGGCTGCATATACAGATCACGCTGTTTGGACCGCTCATTTTCTGGAAGCCTCTCGCCATCGAGCAATAATCATCAACTTCTGGGTACGATATGAGGCCCTACACTTGGCATATACGAGTGAACATAGATATAATGACAAATTCATCATCATCATCTTCGTCGTCATCATTATTTTGTTACAAGTATGCTTCGCTTTAGTTACAGGTTGACTGGCTATATCTGTACACGGCTACATCTTTGTGGACGCCTGAAAAACTCCGGAGAAATGCACGAGGAGAATAGCTGTGCCTGCGTTACGAGCATTGATGCGGACGGGCAGCATACGCATTTCTATGCATCTGCGCCAATGAATTAAATGAACTATTTAAGGTTTTTCTTACTTGAATAGGACGATGACATTTAATGGTAATAAGTGGAAGTATATCCAGCACGCCTCATATTTAACATCAGTGAGGGTCAATAGCCCCGTTATTCAATGCTGTCGATACTGCTGCGGGTTCAATCCAAGACACACGATATCAAACAAGGTTGCATTTATAACGAAAGATGCGTGGTGTGTGTTGCGCTCCAGGAATAACGTTTGGCTATTTATTCCATATGTTACCAAAACCTTATCAAACACCAATCAGTGTATTGACCGGTATTTCTATTAACGTTAAAGAGGCAACTTTATATGCAGCTTCACCACGAAAAGTGAGGAAAGTCGCTAGATGTTAATTCTAAATCCCATAATATGTGTAACTGGCCAGACCACATAAAACGGCATGCCGATACGAAACGGCTATAACCACAACTTAATAGGCAAAGGTGTTCCACTAACAGGTAGTGTTAACTACGAAATAGGTTTATCATACTTGATAATACTTTCGTTAACTGACTAGTCGGCCCCATTCTATCATGTTCCTCGTTAAATATTTGTTCATGCGCTAGTGGAGTGGACCGATCTAATGTCAATCTATGTGTTCATGCGCTAGTGGGGTAGACCGATCTAAGGTCAATCTATGTGTTCATGCGTAAGTGGGGTAAACCGATCTAAGGTCAATCTATGTGTTCATGCGCTAGTGGGGTAAACTGATCTAAGGTCCATCTGTGTGTTAATGCGTAAGTGGGGTAAACAGATCTAAGGTCAATCTATGTGTTCATGCGCTAGTGGGGTAAACTGATCTAAGGTCCATCTGTGTATTCATGCGTAAGTGGGGTAAACCGATCTAAGGTCAATCTATGTGTTCATGCGCTAGTGGGGTAAACTGATCTAAGGTCCATCTGTGTATTCATGCGTAAGTGGGGTAAACCGATCTAAGGTCAATCTATTTGTTCATGCGCTAGTGGGGTAAACCGATCTAAGGTCAATCTATGTGTTCATGCGCTAGTGGGGTAAACCGATCTAAGGTCCATCTGTGTGTTCATGCGTAAGTGGGGTAAACCGATCTAAGGTCAATCTATGTGTTCATGCGCTAGTGGGGTAAACTGATCTAAGGTCCATCTGTGTATTCATGCGCTAGTGGGGTAAACCGATCTAAGGTCCATCCATGTGTTCATGCGCTTGTGGGGTAAACCGATCTAAGGTCAATCTATGAGTTGCACATTGTATGTAAGGGTAGCTCACGGAGAAGGAGGAAAGAGGCTAGCTCTTAGCATTTGTATATGGCAGTGCGGGGTAGTACGCTTACCTATAAATCGATGTGAATCTTGTTGGTCCCAAGGCTGATTACATCAGGCAGGAGTAGATGTCTTGTCAATACTAGGAGTAATTAGTTTGCAACCGATGGACCACAATAACTGTTTTGGTGTTGCTTTATTCATTGATATTATGCTGTTGTATGATGAATCTTAAGATGATAAGACTATTGAAAGGTGACCGGCGCGATATATGGGCATATATTAGGTCAAATGAATTAAGGACGTGCATAAATATATGCGTTATCTTCCAGGGTGAGTAAATGAGCAACGTTTAGAACTGTATGTTGTATTCGATCCACACAACGACCATGTGCGCGTTTATAACGACCACTTTCCCACATATATCTTGAGACGAGAGACAATGGTATCTGATTCTAACTTATTTTATGTGCATAAAGTTATTCTAGGTCGTAAATGCACAGCAGACCTCTAATGCAAGACACCCTGCTTGTTATATACTACGTTTAGCCTGTGCAATTGATGAAAGACATTTAATTTATTCGGTCATAATGTCTGGCATACACCGTCATGATATCAAGTCTCAGCGGTATGTTTGTTACAGCTTGCTCAGTTGACATACATTGGCCCACCTTTCTTACAATATATATTAATAACCGTAGTGAAGAACTGAAAGACGATTGAAAGATCATCTCAATCCATGAGAGGATTTTAGGTCAAAAGATAAGGAGCAAAATTTAGATCTGTCACAGCGTTTTGGTTCCACTCAACGACCATGTGTGCGTTTGTAGTGACCGCTTTCCCACCTGTTGTTTTGAAGATGACTTGAAAGCCGTGTGGGTTTCACGACGGGAGGTAATGGTATCCGAATCTACCTTCTATTACGTGCACGAAGGTATTTCAGGTCAAAGATACACAGCTGAGCTTACAATCAAGATGCTCTATCTGCTGCATATGTAGTTTTACATATGTTCATGCAGTTTAACTGGATGAGCGCCACAGGATGTTGAATCTACAGTCATGTCTGACACTAGGCAATATGCCATCGTAAAGGTAAGTATAAATCAAACACAATACGACAACGTTATCACATTTGCTGCTTATGCCAATACCGCTGTTAATCAACTTTGACCCAACATTTGCCAAATGCCATGTGGTGATAATAATGGACTTTTAGCCAAGGTGTGTTAGCATACACTAGTGTACATAGACATAATATGATATTAATTAACACCATTACCATCGCTTCCATTCACAACATCTTCACCATCATAATGATCATGATCATGATGATCATCATCATCATAATCATCATCACAATAACTGAATCAAGGAAATTTATTGCTGCTCATGATGACCACGTCTCTCATTATTGGCCAGCTCTGAAGATGCATACAGGCATTTTCTCATACGAGAGATATAACAGGTAACATACCAGGAGTTCGTGGTTATAGTGATGAAAGACGATAAGGCCGTCACGTGCCGTGTAAAGCCGTTGACAAGACAGTGACAATATCTGAGCAAGGGGACTGACGAGTGTGTTTTCCCTTCAATGTTCAGTACACTATTTCTCAATTCATCGAAACTGCATTTGTTTGGCGAAGTATTCAGATATTGAGCAGTTTCATGAATTACAAGTCACATATTTTAAAAGGGCATTGTTAGGCAATCATGAACTTTATTGCATGCAAACGTCTAATAAACGTCTAATAACAGCGTAGTACCTAGTAGTAGTATCGCGTCGTGTATATATATATATATAGATATATATATATAGAGATATAGATATATAGAGATATAGAGAGAGAGAGAGATAGATATATATATATAGAGAGAGATATATAGATATATATATATAGATCTATAGACACATATATATACATATATATAGAGACATATATATATATATAGATATATATATATATATAGAGGAGAGAGAGAGAGAGAGATATCTCTATATAGAGTCTCTATGTCTCTCTCTTTCTCTCTTTCTCTCTCTCTCTCTTTCTCTCTATATCTATCTCTCTCTCTAGAGATCTCTATATCTCTATATATATCTCTATATATCTCTCTATATATCTATATATATATATATATATCTCTCTCTATATATATATCTATATCTATATATATATCTCTATATATATATATATATATCTTCCCTGTCAATTCGGTTATATCAAATACCCACTGCAATTACATCTGCAATCAACATGGC